>PVKM010016589.1:0-26679 GCA_004027735.1 Carollia perspicillata
GGTGGGGGGCAGCTGTTGCAGAAGAATTCCCTAAACAGCCACAAAGAGCCTGTGTGTGTGTGTGTGTGTGTTTTCTTTTTTAAATATATTTTATTGAGTATGCTATTACAGTTGTCCCATTTCCCCCCTTCATTCCTCTCCACCCTGTACACCCCCTCCCACCCACACTTCCCCCTTTAGTTCATGTCCATGTGTCATAAGTTCTTTAGCTTCTACATTTCCCACACTACTCTTGCCCTCTCCCTGTCTATTTTCTCCCCACTGTCTATGCTACTTATTCTCTGTACCTTTTCCCCCATCTCCTCTTCCCACTCCCCTGTTGCTAACCCTCCATGTGATCTCCATTTCTGTAGCTCCACTCCTGTTCTAGTTGTTTGCTTTTGTTTTAGGTGTGGTTGTTAATAACTGAGTTTGTTGTCTTTTTACTGTTCATATTTTTTATCTTCTTTTTCTTAGGTGAGTCCCTTTAACATTTCCTATAATAAGGGCTTGGTGATGATGAACTCCTTGAACTTGACCTTATCTGAGAAGCACTTTATCTGCCCTTCCATTCTAAATGAAAGCTTTGCTGGATAGAGCAATCTTGGATGTAGGTCCTTGCCTTTCATGACTTGGAATACTTCTTTCCAGCCCCTTCATGCCTGTAAGGTCTCTTCCTTTTTTTTTTTAATACAAATTCTTCCTGTTCAAGCCTGCTGTCCCTATAAAGCACCCTGCCTCTCACAGAGTCCAACTTTCCAACCAGAGCAGAGACTATCCAGGTCAGGATCCACCATGGCCCAACTCTTCTCCCTTCTGCAGGGATCACCTGGCTCCCCAATTTCTTTGGTAATGACCCAGCTTGCATCCAGATTCTCAGTGGGTGAACTGCCCCTGTGCATTTGGCACTTTGTCTTTATTCCCCCCAGTGACTTCAAGCATCCTGGTGCTGCTCAAACCTAAGAGATCTTTCGAATCTGACTGATGAGGACTGAAGTATTATCAGCCTTATGTGAGCTCCATGCATTATTCTAGTTACTTTTGTTTTGTGATTTATTCCTTGGACCTGGGTATCTGTGACATCTGTGCAGATCCATACTGATTCAATGACATAAAAGGACCCTGCTGCATATCTCTGGAACTCTTTTGCTGTGTACCTTATTACTCAGTGGTGGTCTACCCCATAAATTAAAGCAGCCTTGGCCTCCCTGAACACCAGTATCTTTCTCCTCAATTAAATGAGACTGCTGAGCTCCACATGGTTTCCTTCTCTTTGTGCTGCATTCTGGAACTGACTCAAGTCAGTAATCTGGTGCAATTGTAGAATTCATGTTGTTTGTTTCCATATGCTTGGGGCTTACAATCCTTCCTGAATATTGACCAATGTCTGAAAAATATTCTTTCATGTATTTTGTACAATTTTATAGTTTTTAAGGCAGAAGAATAAACTAGTCCCATTACTTAATCTTGACTGGAAGCAGAAATTAAATTAACTGAATTTTAACTTTTATTTTGCTTTGTGTTTCTTACCTTGCTATGCCTAGCTTTTAGGAGAATGAGGCAAACCGAGTAAAACAAGGCTGCATCAGGAATTTATTGGCTCTTGGAATGGAGGGTGCTGGTGGTGGTCTTCCCTTGCTGGAAAATTGTTCAATACTAGCAGCCTGACCTTCCCTTCTCCTTCTCCTTCTCCTGGTCCTCTGCATGAATGAGGTGGGAGACACATCTTCAACCTTTTTCTGGATTCCCTTGAAGTATAGGCATGTATTTGGAGGGATCCTCCTATAGAGGAATTATTTCTCTGTCTCTTCCTTTTCTTCCTCTTTCTTTTCTTATTCATTTCTTTCTTCTTTTCCTTCTTTCTCTTCTGAGTTTCCTGGGGGCTCTCTCTTGGACTCAAGGCAGGGAGGTGCTGGCTCAATGGTACCTCTGGTGTCCTGGGATGCCTCATCTATCCTCTACAGGGTGAGGAGACTCCACTTTTCCTATGGATGTTAAATTTGTTGCTTTTCTTTTATTTTTCAATTACAGTTTACATTCACTATTATTTTGTATTAGTTTCAGGTGTATAGCATTGTGCTTAGACAACCATATACTTTACAAAATGGTCTCTCTGATATTTCAAGTACCCACTTGGTACCGTGAATCTTTATTTTAATATTATTGACTGTATTCTCTGTGGTGTAATTTACATCCCTGTGACTATTCTGTGAGGTATCAATCTGTACTTCTTAATTCCCTTCACCTTTTTCACCCAGCCTCCCAAATCCCCTCCCCTCTGGTAACCATCAGACAGTTCTCTGTATCTGCGAGTCTGTTTCTGTTTTGTTTGTTCATTTATTTTGTTCTGTAGATTTCACATATAAGTGAAGTCATATGCTATTTGTTTTTCTCTGATCGATTTCACTAAGTGTAATACCCTCTACATCCATCTATGCTGTCACCAGTGGTAAGATTTCATTATTTTTAATGGCTGAGTAGTGTTCCATTGTGTATATGTGCCACAACTTTATTTAAAACAATTTTTTAAATGCTTATCCAAGAATATGTTTATTGATTTTAGAGAGAGAGGAAGGGAGAGAGAGAGAAACATTGATCGGTTGCCTTCTATCTGCATCCTGACAGGGGATTGAACCCATAACCTAGGTGTGTGCCTTGACCAGGGATAGAACTCAAAACCTTTTTGGTGTACAGATGATGCTCCAGCCAACTGAGCCACCTGGCTAGGGCTGAACCAATACTCTTTTATCAGTTCATCTGTTAATGGGCACTTGGGTTGCTTCTATATTTTGACTGTTGTAAACAATGTTTCAATTAATATGGGGTGGGTATGTTCTTTGGAATTAGTATTTTGGGTTTCTTCAGATAAATACCCAGAAGTGGAATCAGTGGGTCACAATGCAATTCCACTTTAAATTTTTTTGAAGATGATTTATATTGTTTTCCATAGTGGCTCCACCAATCCACATTCCCCAACAGTGCCCAAGGGTCCCCTTTACCCCACATCCTCACCAACACTTGTTTGTTGATTTATTGATGATAGCCATTCTAACGGGTGTGTGGAGATATCTCATTGTGGTTTTAATATGCATTTCTTTAATGATTAGTGATGTTGAACATCTTTTCATATGTCTTTTGGCCATCTGTATGTTCTCTTTGGAGAATTATCTATTCAAGTCTTCTGTCCACTTCTTAACTGGGTTATTTGTTAGTCTGGTGTTGAGTTGTATGAGTTCTTTATAAATTTTGGATATTTACCCCCATCAGATGTATCATTGGAGAATATGTTCTCCCATTCAGTAGGTTGTCTTTTTGTTTTGTTGATGGTTTCCTTTCCTGTGCAAAAACTTTTTAGTTTGATGTGTTCCTATTTTGTTTTTTCTTTAAAAAATTTTTATTGATTGACTTTAGAGAAAGAGAAAGGGGAGAGAGAGATTAATCAATTTGTTTCATTTATGCATTCATTGATTGCTTCTTGTATGTACCCTGACCAGGGATTGAACCTGCAACCTTCTTGTATTGGGACAATGCTTTAACCAACTGAGCTACCTGGCCAGGGCTGTTCACTTTTCTTTTTTTCCTTGTGCCCAAGGAGATACCTCAGAAAAAAGATATTGGTAAGAGAAATGTCTGAGATTTTGCTACCTATATTTTCTTCTAGGATTTTTATAGTTTTGAGGCTTACATTTAACTCTTTAATCCATTTTGAGTTTATTCTTGTCTGTAGTTTAAGTAGGTGGTCTAGTTTCATTTTTCACATTTATCTGTCTGATTTTCCCAACACCCTGTATTGAATAGACCATCTTTACCCCATTGCATATTCCTGCTTCATTTGTGAAATATTAATTGACCATATAAATGTGGGTTTATTTTTGAATTCTCAATTCCATTGATCTATATGTCTGTTTTTATGGCAGTACCAAAATGTTTTTTTCCTTTCTATTGAATTTATTGGGTGACACTGGTTAACAAAATTATATGGTTTTCAGGTGCACAATTCCATAACACATTATCTAGTAGTAATCTGTTTTGACTACTATAGCCTTGTAGTATATATTGATATCAGGTATTGTGATAACTCCAACTTATATTTATTCCTTAAGATTGCCATGGTTATTTGGGGTCTTTTGTGGTTATATATAAATTTTTGGATTATTTGTTCTAGTTCTGTGAAAAACACCATTGGAATTTTGATAGGAATTGCACCAAATCTATAGATTGCTTTCGGTAGTATGGACATTTTAATGATGTTAATTATTCTTATCCATGGACACGATATATGCTTCCATTTGTTTGTATCTTCTTCAGTTTCTTTCTTCAATGTCTTATAATTTTCTGAGTACACATCTTTTACCTCCTTGATCATATTTATACCTAGGTATTTTATTTTTTGATGCAATTATAAATTGGGATTATTTTCTTAGTTTCCCTTTCTGATATTTTGTTATTAGTATATGAAAATGCAACCAATTTCTGGATATTTATTTTGTATTTTGCTACTTAACTGAATTCATTTTTTAGTTCTAGTAGTTTTTTGGTGGAGTCTTTAGGATTCTCTGTATACAGTACCATGCCATCTGCATATAATGACAGTTCTACTTCTTCCTTTTCAATTTGGGTGCCTTTTATTTCTTATTCTTCTCTGATTGTTGTAGCTGAGACTTCTAGTACTATGTTGATTAAGATTGATGAGAGTGGACATCCCTGCCTTGTTTCTGATCTCAAGGGAAGCATTTTTAGTTTTTACTCATTGTGAATGATGTTAGCTGTGGGTTTGTCATGTATGCCTTTATTATGTTTAGCTATGTTCCCTCTTCTTCTATTTTGCTGAGAGATTTTATCATACTTTGTGCTGGATTTTGTCAAGTGATTTTTGTGCATCTATTGATATGATTGTATGATTTTTATCTTTCATTTTTTTACTATGGTGTATCATGTTAATTGACTTGTGGATATTGTAACAGCCTTTCATGCCAGAAATAAATCCCACTTGATCACGGTGTATGATCTTTTTAATGTATTGTTGAATTCAGTTTTCTGATACTTTGTTAAAGGTTTTCTTCAATATATTTTATTGATTATGCCATTACAGTTGTCCCATTTCCCCCTTCAATCCCCTCCGCCCTGCACACCCCTTTCCATCCACATTCCCCCTTTAGTTCATGTCCATGTGTCATACATGTAAGTTCTTTGGCTTCTACATTTCTCATACTATTCTTACCCTTCCCCTGTCTATTTTCTACTTACCATTTATGCTACTTATTTTCTGTACCTTTTCCCTCCTCTCTCCCTCCCACTCCCCTGCTGATAACCCTCCATGTGATCTCCATTTCTGTGTTTCTCTTCCTGTTCTAGTTTGCTTATTTTGCTTTTTAAAAAGATTTTATTTATTCATTTTTAGAGAGAGGTGAAGAGGAGGAGAATGAGAGGGAGAGGATTATCAATGTGTGGTTGCCCCTTGAGTGCCCTGTACTAGGGACCTGGCCCGCAACCCAGGCATGTGCCCTGACTGGGAATTGAACCGGCGACCCTTTGGCTTGCAGTCCGCGCTCAATCCACTGAGCTACACCAGCTAGGGCTGCTTTTGTTTTTGTTTTAGGTTCAGTTGTTAATAACTGTGAGTTTACTGTCATTTTACTGTTCATATTTTTTATGTTCTTTTTCTTAGATAAATCCCTTTAACATTTCATATAATAAGGGCTTGGTGATGATGAACTCCTTGAACTTGACCTTATCTGAGAAGCACTTTATCTGCCCTTCCATTCTAAATGAAAGCTGTGCTGGATACAGCAATCTTGGATGTAGGTCCTTGTGTTTCATGACTTGAATACTTCTTTCCAGCCCCTTCTTGCCTGTAAGGTCTCTTTTGAGACATCAGCTGACAGTCTAATGGGAACTCCTTTGTAGGTGACTGTCCCCTTATCTCTTGCTGCTTCTAGGATTCTCTCCTTCATTTTAATCTTGGCTAATGTAATCATGATGTGCCTTGGTGTGTTCCTCCTTGGGTCCAACTTCTTTGGGACTCTGAGCTTCCTGGATTTCCAGGAAGTCTATTTCCTTTGCTAGACTGGGGAAGTTCTCCTTCATTATTCATTCAAGTAAGTTTTCCACTTGTTGCTCTTCCTCTTCTCCTTCTGGTATCCCTATAATTCGGATATTGGAACGTTTAAAGATGTCCTGGAGGTTCCTAAGCCTCTCCTCATTTTTTTTTTGAGTTCTTGTTTTTTTTTTCATTTTTTTTCTGGTTGGATGTTTCTTTCTTCCTTCTGGTCCACACTGTTGATTTGAGTCCCAGTTTTCTTCCCATCACTGTTGGTTCCCTGTACATTTTCCTTTATTTCACTTAGCATAACCTTCATTTTTTCATCTAATTTGTGACCAAATTCAACTAATTCTGTGAGCATTCTGATTACCAGTTTTTGACCTGCGCATCTGATAGGCTGGCTATCTCTTCATTGCTTAGTTGTATTTTCTTTGAAGTTTTGATCTGTTCTTTCATTTAGGTCATTTTTTTTTTTGGCCTGATGCGCCTGTTACATAGTGAGGGGAGGAGCCTTAGGTGTTCACCAGGGTGGGATAACCAAAGTCAGTGCATTGTGATGGTGTATGTGGGGAAGGGGTCTGAGAGGGAACACTGGCACTTGCTCTGCTCTTTGCCAGATTTCAGTCACTTCCCCTATTTCCCACAAGCAAATTGGGCCCTTCTGGTGCTGATTCCCATGTGGGTGGGTTTGTTTATGTTCTAGGACCCTATGGGTCTTTCAGCGAACTCTCCTGTGAGGGTTGGAGTTTCTCCTGCTGCCCCAACCCCCAGAAGTGTTTTCAGTCAGTGGTTTGAGGCTTTGTTTCTCCATGCTGGGGCCCTGAGTTGCCTGGAGTCCTTTCAGCTCCCCAGTTGTTTCTCCCAGTTTATCTGCATGTGAATGTGGGACCGCCCAGTCCACAATCTGCTGCCTCACTGGGTCCTCCAGCCACTGCCTTGCCCACCCCGGTCCTCCACCTCCGCTTTGCCATGAGTCCTCTGCCTGGGCACCCATCTCCGTCCCTCCTACTGGTCTGAATGGATATTTCTTCTTTAACTCCTTGGTTGTCGGACTTCCATACAGTTTGATTTTCTGTCAGTTCTGGTTGTTTTTTGTTTTCAAATTGTTGTCCTTCTTTTGGTTGTGTGAGGAGGCTCAGTGTGTCTACCTATGCCTTTATCTTGGCCAGAAGTCCTTGAGGGATTTTTGCATCTATCTTCATCAGGGGTATGGATCTGTAGTTTTATTTCTTTGTCATGTCTTTACTTGGTTTTGGAATTAGGATAATGATGGCCTCATAAAATGAACTTGAGAGTCTTCCCTCTTTTTGTATTTTTTGGAATAGTTTGAGGAGAAGTGTCAGTTCTTCAAATATTTATTGCTTATCAAGTGGCTATTCTCCTGTCTTTTGGCCTTGATGGTGGAGTGAAGTATAAGTGGTAGTGGGGCAGAGTAAATGTTCACATTCCCTTAGGGAGCCTAAGATATCTGGATGCTTTGGGGGGCCTGACAAAGGTTATGCAGAGCCTCCTCAGACCCATGCCACTGGAGGAAATATGGTGCTGGTGGAGTAGTAGGACTGCATTCCTGAGGAGTAGAGTGTTGTTAGGGGAGGAACTGCACCAGAATCTGTCATTTAATTCTTACAGCAACTCTATGGGATAACTATTGTTATGTCTTGTTTAAGGATCATGAAACTGAGTCTCAGAGGAGTTAAGTAACTCATCCAGAGTTACGCAGCTAGTAAGTGGGAAGGGATGTCAAATTAAAACCTGTGTTTGTCTCCTGAGCCTGTGTTCTTAACCAGGATGGGTTAGGCTGATTTGATTGCAAATCAGTAAACTATTTGAATGCTTGTACTGACAAATATGACTTTTTTGCTACTGACTGTAGCTGTAAGGTTTTAAAGAGATTAACATTTTAAGGGGTATTATTATTATTTTTTTTAATTGTGAGTGATTGGACCACCTACTGTTCAGATGTGGCAGACATAAGTAGAACATTTGAGGGACACGAATAAGGGAATCAAATTAATTGCCAGTTGGACAACAAGTTCAAGTCACTTTGTCTTGCTTAGCGGAGCCATATAAAGTGCTGAAGGAAGGAAGTACAGCTAGTAGCTAATGGAGGAGAAACACAAATTGAAGCAGAATTCCACTCACTTGCCAACCTTCTTACCAAAGGGTTTTTTGATGAAACTCATCTGGACTTAATTTATTTCCTTGAATGAGTCAGGAGTTTAGAATTCAGGCATCTGACTGCCAGGAGGTCCCTGCAGCTTCTAGTGAAAGGTGTCAGCCAGAACTCTCGTGTGAGTGCAATAATTACCAAGCTGTTATTGAAATGGGCTTTGGAAGAACACTTGTTTAAGGGGTTATATACTGGGAATTTTTATTCCTCCAATGTAATTGAAATTCAGTTGCTGTTTTCTCAGTTAGGCAAATGTTAGCAGAAATGAAATATAAACAGATTAATTTCTTTTTTCTGACTTTTGATTTGCTTTAAGACAAGTTATCAGTGTACTGTGTACCTTTTAAAGCTCTGTTTTAAAAAGCTAATACACACACATTTTCTTTTTAGATTGACAATGAACTTTAAAGCCCATGTTTCTAGGAGAGAGCTTTGATGTGTCCAGCCATTTTTGGTTTATCCAAATGTTATATTCTTGAGTATGTCTTTTTTTGGGCAGCAAATAACCACCAAATAGCTATCAAGGAGGATGCAAAAGCTTCCATTGGTGATCCACACTTATTTAATCATTTTTCTCCATTTTCCCATTCCTGCCTCCAGCCAACTTGCACTGATCACTCTACTCCTCCATTGTAGTGTGCCCACCACTCTTCTCCCTCTCTCTTTCAAGAAGTTTACCTCCATCAAAATGTCCTCCTTCAGGGTTTCCTACTCAGTTTCCTGGCTTTGTCCTAGCATTCTTGTTTTCTTTCATTCTGGACTGGAACTGACTCCGTACTGTTTCTCCTGGTCTGACCCTCATATGCTTTGGTTTCAGCCTTGCTATATCCTACATTGTGCCAGAGGCAACAATAAATATTTGTTGAATCAATTAATATGTAAATGAATGGATTTAAGTAATTCTGATAAACATGTCAGATACTTTATTTTATTAAATCTAAATAATTTAGTATGAAAAATTTCAAATATACAGAAAAGTAGAGGGTATAGTATAAAGAACCCGATGTAGCCATCACCCAACTCCAATAGTTATCAACATATAGCCACTTTTCTTTCATTTTTAGCCCCTCTACCTCTTGTCAGGCCCTTTAGCTGAATGTAGTTCAGACAAGCAAGTGCATGATGGGAACACTGGTAAAGAGACACTATAGGTATCTGTTCTTCATCATCTGAATTCATTTAGAACTCTTGCTCACCCTCTCTGTTGCTTTTTGCTGTTAAGTTTTCTGGTTTCGTCTTTGGCTCCTGTTTTTCATTTCTACCAGGGGTTCTTAATATGGGTACAAGTTCCCAAGGTGTCCATGGAAAAATATGTCAATTATATCACAAGTAAAAAAAATAAAGGGGTCAATACATTTGTCTGGGAAAAAATACTGCTTTGTTTTCACTAGTTTCTAACTGAAATTGAACATTTCTATTATGAATGTAAGCACTGAACCACAGTAGCATTCACAGTACCTGCAACACTGAAATGAGTAGAAATTCTTTTATAGCAAATAACAGAAGTTGTAGAGATTTCAAAATATCTCTTATGCTCATCACTGCTTTGAAATCATGGTAGTTATTGTACCCACAACTAGATCTTGTTCTTTAATGTGTTAATAAGGAGACCCATATTACTAAATCATATCTTAGATTTCCTTTGTAATCATTTATGTTTTACTTTGTGTATTTAAAAATATTGTTATGAAATTCATATTTCACCAAACTGCCAAAATGATCCATGACTCAGAAATGACTAAGAAACCCAGGTCTGGACACTTTTGTTAATAACATATTTGAACTCCTTATTCTAAATTTGACTTACTGTCTTCCTCCCTGCCACCATTCCCCCTCTCCTCACCACTATGCTGTTGCTTGTTTTCTGGCTAATACACAGCAAGGAAGCACCTCTCTTCCAAATTGTGCCTGTAGGGCTAATTGCCCAGGGCCTGCTTCTTTACTCCCTGCCTGAGCAACCTTTGCTGGCAACCCCATAAAGTGGATTCAGCCAGTTACCATTTACTGGGAATAGTTGGGCCTGATGGATGACCTTAATATTTCTTAGTTCTCTACTGCTCAAATAATTCTTATAATTCAGCTGGCTTCATGGTATAATCTATTTGACTCCCTGACTATTGAGTAAATATTTAATCCCTGAGTGTTCTGGGGTTTGGGCAAGCATCCCAGCCCTTAAAATTGTAAAAGAAGAAGCAGATGTTCTGTGCCCCTCCACACTTTCTTTGATCAATTTTCCCCCACCCCAAGTTTTCTATATATTCTCTGCCTCCTTCCCCTTCACACTCAAAGACAGGTTCATTCCTTCTGGGCCCAGGTGTCTGCTAGGCTGCAACAGAATCTGATGGCCTCTGTGCTGAATTTACAAGCATGAGCTGTAGGAGGATTGCTCAGGTTGAAGAGGCGACCATTCTACTTGTGTAATAAGTCCCTTATACCAGAGGTTTTGTCTCACTCTTTGCCTCAGCTCTACCCAGCTGTCCCCATTTTCTCTATCTGTTACCATTCTTATCCTTCAGGACACTGACTTGACCTGGACACCTAGCATATATTCTTTGTCGCTGTGGAGGTGGTATTTCTATAGCAGGTACCAATACCCCAGGATGTTTTACGTAATGTGCAATTTCCAATATCCAATATCCAATTGTCAGGGAACAGGCAATGGCTCTGTCTTCCATTTCTAAAGTCACTGTGACTACAATGAAGTGCCCTTTAAGTTCTTTTATTATGACTGAGGGATGCTGCTATTTTTATAGATAATTTGCAGAGGAGAAATGATTGACATACTCTGATTCTTCCCTTCTCCAGCTAACAGCTCTTGTCAGTTTCCTAGGTAACTTCTCTCCTTAAAAGGCAATGTTCTTAAAAGAATCTAATAACTGTGGTTTATAATGCCAAAATAACTTAAAACTTTCGGTTCTTTTCAGGCCTTTAAATGCGAAATCAGGCATGAGAATCTATAAAAATCTGAGGCAGACAGCTCAGGATTAACTTAGGCCTTTCCCAAATCACTTCATGTGTTAGCTTCTGCGTCTCTCCAATTTTTGCTTTTATATCTTGGTTGTACATTTCCGTTAACTCCTCAGACTTGGTGATCTATGTTTTGGGCTCTATACCAACTTGCATCTTGGCTTCCTCAGGACTCTGTATTTGGAATCTGCTCCTGTACTCCATGTGTTATGACCCTAGGCAGAAAACACTCCGGTTTCGCCAACAGTCCTTGGAACAGCCTCATCTTCTACCCGTGTCTAATACAAATGCTGAGATTATTCACTTTCCAGGCATACAGTGTCACGGATTATGCATCTACCCTGTAGCTTAGCAAAGCAATATCTGACGAGAATGGGACAAAAGTTCACCCAGAACACCAAATTGATACCATCTGTGTGCAAAATCAAGATTGAGGTTGCTGCCCTGTTCTCAGGCTCCCTGTCAAGATGACCTTGAACTACTTTTGCTTCTGTTATGGCTTCTCATATAGGCATTATGAGAAGGCACTTCAAATATAGGCATTAACATAGAAAAAAATTTATTTTTTATTGTGATAAAATATATATGATGCTAAATTTGCCATTATAACCATTTTAAGTGTACAGTTCAGTGGCATTAATTACATCAATAATGTTGCGCAGCCATCACCTCCATCTATTTCTGAAATGTTTTTATCACCCCAAATAGAAACTCTGTACTCATTAAGCAGTAACTCCCCATGTTTCCCTCCCATCCCTGGACCATGGTAACCTATAATCTATTTTTTGTCTCTATGAATTTATCTGTTGAAGATACTTCATGTAAGTGCAATCATAAATCATTTTCTCTTTGTGCGTGGCTTATTTCACTCAGCATATTTTTAAGCTTGGTTTATGTTGTGTCATATGTCAGTATTTAATTCCTTTTTATGGCTAAATAATATTCCATTGTGTGGGTATACATTGTGTTTATCCATTCATCTATTGATGGACACTTGGGATGTTTCCACCTATTGTGAATAATGTTGATAAAACACTGATGAAGAGGTTCAGAGTAGGCTTCCCTAAGATGTACCACAATGGCATGAGGGTCACTTTGAGCTGAAGGTAGTTGAGACACTGCAGGCACAAGAGAAAGTTTTACCTTTCCCTTAAAGAATTTAAATTAGGGCCCTTGCCCATACTGAGTGAATCAGAAATGACTTTTTTGATGTATCTACACGGCAGGGTAAATGTCTAATCACTGAATACCTGCTCTTCTCAGTGTCCTGGGAATGACCTTCCTCCCCTCTGAAGCCCCAAGGAGCTTTACCTCATCCTTAGCTCAGAATGTTATATACACCTCATTTTTCCCTTCTGTCTCTGACCCTCTCACGTGTGTGTGTGTGTGTGGGGGAATCTCTGTCTCTCATGTATGTGAGGTTCTCATACATATGTATGTAATTAAATTTGGTCATTTTTCTCTTGCTAATTTGTGTTATGTCTATTTGATTATTAGACCAGCTGAAGGAACCTAGGAGGGTAGAGGAAAGTTTCTTCCTCATCCACGCTGGTACAAATATTTGTTTGAGTCCCTACCTTCAGGGTTTTTTTTTTTTTTTTGGAGGGATTATATACCCAGAAGTAGAGTTGATGGATCATATAGTTATTGTGTGTTTAACCTTTTGAGGAACTGCCAAACTGTTTCCCACAGTAATGACACCACTTTACATTCCCATCAGTAATGTGTGGGGGTTCCAATTTCTTCACATTCTCACTAACTTGGTATTTTTTTATTTTAAAGATTATAGCCATTCTAGTAAGAGTGATATTTCTTTATGATTTTACTTTATTGTTCCCTAATGACTAATGATGTGGGCCATCTTTTCATGTGCTTTTGGCCATTTGCATGTCTTCTTTGGTGAAACATCTATTCAGATGTTTTGCCTACATAAAAATTGGATTGTCTTTTTGTTGTTGAGTTGTAGGAGTTCTTTATATATTTTGGATGTTAAACCCTTATCAGATACGTGATTTATAAGTATTTTCTCCTATTCTGTGGATTGTTTTCACTGTTTTTTAAAATGTGCCTGGTGTATAAAAGTATAAAAGTATAAAAGTTTTACATTTCAATGAAATACAATTAAATAGTTTTTTTTTGTTGCCTGTGCTTTTAGTGTCATAATTAAGAAACTGTGCCCAAATCCAAGGTAATATAGATTTGCCCCTATGATTTCTTCTATAAACTTAGGTTTGTGATTCATTTTGAGTTAATTTTCATATCTGGTATAAGTTAAGGTCTACTGTGTTTGACAGTATTGATTCATAAGTTCTCTTGGCTCTTCATCCAAATTTGACTTCACACCATTGTTCCTACCTTAAAAAAAATCTGCACCTTTGAATTGGCTATGCAGCTAGGATGTGGGCCCTGTCAAGTCTCTGCAACCATGAAACTTAAGAGTCACTTAATCTATGTGCTCTCAGCCAGTGCATCAGAGAATGATATCAGACATAAACACAGAGTACCAGATGATTGGTCACCAAGTCTAAAAGCAGGATGTTTTCTTATAATATAGGAGAACCATGTGCTTATCACATGCCTAATTGAATATAAAAGGATAAGAGTATAAAAAGTAGTACATATACTTATATAATAATATACTATATAAAAAGTATAAAAGGATACTGTGATCACAATTCAGGAGGATTGAAGAATCATAGGTTGCCCACAAAGAGCTGTAAGAACTGAGATCTGGTTCTCTCCACATTAGTGAGATGATCCAATCTCTGCTGCATGTTAATACTTGACAGTAAAAAGTATGTAACTAAACCATTGAGAGTGAAGACTAAGAGGATAAAGCCACTGTAGGGGATCACTTGGGGGCAGGAAACACTTTTAGTGCTGCTAGGTGTGCACACCATGCTGCTGGTGGTTGACTGTGACAAAACAGAAAGCTGAGACCATCTGGAAGGAGTAATGAATTTGCATCTAATGTGAGAGAAAGCGACTCTGGAATGAAATCCTTGCTATGTCCCTACTCATACTGTAGATGACAGCATCTCTCTCTTAGTTTTTCTGCTGCCTAATGCTGTGGCATCTGCTAAGGAAGGTTCAGAATTGTTTCTTCCTTCTCTACTTGGGCAATTCAGTGAAATTTCCCTGAGCATCTACTCTGAGCCAGGCCTTCCACTAGACTGGGGATTTAAAAGTGAAAAAAAAAAACAAAACACTTGGTTCTTATTCTTGGGAGCATTGTCATCACAGTCTTGGTTCATTGTTGCCCTGCTTTATTACTTTATTGGAACTTGAGTCCTTTAGTCTGTACTGGTTTCTGGGAACATTTGAAGGGGCCTTCGTGTCAAGGAAACAGGATTTTATGTTTAAATAGAGGAAAAGGGGTTTCAGGATGCTAGTGAGAATTGTATAGATTTGAATGAGGGAAATAGGGCATGGTTCTACAAGAAAATCTTCCCTCTGCCAACCACTATAAGGTTGCATCTTGTTAGATTGTTGGGGTTTAAAATATGTGTTGTTAATAATAATAATAATAATAATAATAATAATAATAATAATAATAAATAGTTAATACGTAGTGAGCACTCACTGTTGTCAGGCACTACACTAAGTATTTTACATGTATGAATTCATTATATATTTGGCTCAATTGTATGAAGTGGGTATTGTTGTCATTTCCATTTTATAGACAAGGAAGCAGAAACACATAGATGGATATGCTGGTTTTTCTGCCTATAGGTTGGCATAAGTGAAGCAGCACCCCTGGGGATAGATGTGTATTTTCAAAGGGGTGTCAGTCCAGTCAATCTCTGCCTGATTTGGGGTTGCATTTATAGCCTAAGAATCTGTGGCTACCATGTTGATCCTGTTGGCATGGATGATGTCCTGAAGGCTGTTGGAACTCTCTTAGGAAACTATGCTTCTTCTGCCTTCACCAGGCACTGCCTCTGCCAAAAGGGGCCATGAAAAGCCTTAGAAACATTTTGGTGAGGGAAGATCCAAGATGGCTGCAGAGTAGGTAGAAGCTACACATACCTCCTTCTGGTGCCAAACTAGATTTACAGCTAAATTATAGAGCAATCAGCCTGAATGACCAAGCCTGAAGGACAGCTGAACAGGAGTATTATATCCAAGGGATTTTAGAAGAACCTTCATAGAGACTGGTAGAAGGGCAGAGACATGAAGAGGGCTGGCCCCTGCACCTAGCTGTGGTGACTGAGAAGTGGAGGGATATCTCAGCTGTGTACATCCCCCCTAAGAAGCATGGAGTCTCAACTCTATGCCAGGATCCCCAGACCAGAGCACTAAGGCCAGGGAGTGGAGCCTCCATACCATCTGGCAGCAAAAATCAGCAGGGACTCTGTCTGCTGGAGGGAGTCTTCTAGAAACCCAGGTTCCCTCCTAAAGGGCCATCGCACAGGAGCTTTCTGCTCTGGGGCACTCACCCAGTGCTCTGGTAGAGGGAAGGTGACTGGTCATGTGGAAGCCATAAAGCACAAGCGACAAACACAAGGCCCATGGGCCGAATCCAGCCCTCCACCTTGTTTTATCTGGCCCGGCACCTTATTTCTTCCTGGAAGCAGTGCTGAGCTCTCACTTAACTGTTAAGGAGTAGTTACATTTATACAGTCTTCAAATTACATTTGGCACTTTGAAGGCCAACTGCAAGGCTGATGTGGCCCCCCAGTGAAAATGAGTTTGACATTCCTGCCATAAAGGGAAGACCTGGGTGGCATTGCTCTGAGGAGAGATCTGGAGGGTCAGCTACTATGGTACCCATCCTGAGCAACATCCCACACAGCCCTCTGGTGCCATCTCCCAGGGTTGGGCACTCCGATCTTACGGCACTAGCTGGGGGAGTGCACTGACCTGGTCCTCCAAATACTGATGACACCACCCTACCAAGCTCCAGTAGGGTAGAAAGGAATGTTGGATACACACAACAGGGGCCTGTGGTGCTCTGTTTTTGTGGAGACACTTTAGGCAGGCACTTAGATAGTCATTGAACTCTGTGACTTTGGAATGGGGGCCAATCTTGCCTCCCTCCCACAGGTTACGCAGATGTTACCCACAATTAAAGACTCCCTTGTCAGGGTCTCTGGCTGCACAGCTACGGAGCGAAGGGGAGGTATGCAGCTTGCTCCCCTCCCCTCCCATGGATCTGTGCCACCCCCAACAGAGGGCTGCCTTGCTCTGTTTTTCTGTCCTGCTGAGCTCGTTTCCATAGTGGGTGGAGTACAGCCTGGAGCTGGGACCTCCTGATTGGGGCTTCGTTGGGGTCTCTGAAAGCTGGCTGTGCAGCTAGTGGGGAGGCAAGCAGCTTGTTCCCTTCTCTCCTCTGGGTGGCCAGTGCCACAGCTAACAGAAAACTGTTTTGATTTATTTGTCCAAGTCCAGCTGGCCCCATGCTGTTGGGGAAAGGCAGCTCTGCTCGGAGCTGGGACATTTGGAGTGTGTCTCCCTCAGAGGCTCTGGTCTGGGGCTTGAGCAGGTATAGCTATAGAGCCTAGGAGAGAAGTGCAGCTTGCCCCTTCTCCAGAGACTCAGCCTGTGTCACCCCCAACAGAAGGCTTTCTTGATCTGTTTTCCCAAGTCCCAGTGGCTCAGCCCTACTGAGCTTGCTCCCACAATCCGAACAGCTGCTGCACCCAACTGGAACCTGTGGTATTTCCCTCCCAGGGTAGCTAGAGTTAGAGACTCCTAGCAGAGACTGAGTGGTATGGCTCTGGAGTAGGGGCCACATTCTCCCCCATTGGATGCCTGACCGTGCTGCCCCCAAGTTGGGGATCCACTTGCCCCATCTTACAGAGCTTGAGCTAGCTGTATGAAAGGGTCAGTGGGGCACAGCCAACTTGGTCCTTCTCTACCGTCTTTCTTCATAGGACTCTGGAGGACATGCAGGCAACCTGGGGTGGGATGTGGTTTGGAGTAGCAGACAGGTGGATGCTGACCTCAGAGAGCCTTGGACTTCTGTCGATCTGTCATCTGCTCAGAGCTGCAGGAAACCAATCCTGATACACAGCCTGGCTCTTCTCACATACATCCGGGCCCAGTGCATGCAGCCATAAACAGTGAATAGCATGGTAGTCCAGTCTGTTAGCCCAAGGCCAGTTACACACAATGTCTGAGATTGACTTGCACTGGAACCCCAGCCAAGGGGCCCCAGAACCAACACAGCCCATGGTTGGCTTCAAACCACACCACAGCTAGACCCAACTAGCCACACAAACAGAGGAGGTAAAACTGTCATTTGCAGATGACGTGCTACTGTACATAGAAAAAAACTAAAGACCCTACCAAAAAACTACTAGAACTGATAAATATGTTTGGTAAAGTACAGGATACACAACTAATCTTCAGAAATTGGTGGCCTTTTTATACACCAATAATGAACCATCAGAGAAATTAAGAAGATAATCCTATTTACTATTGCAGAAAAAAATAAGGCACCTAGGAATAAATTAGGCCAAGTAGCTTAAAGACCTGCACTCTGAAAATTATAAGACATCGAAGAAAGAAACTGAAGATACAAAAAAAAAAAAACACCCAACAATCTGGTCTCAGCTTGGACTCCTGGACCCCAAAAGAGCACATAGTGTGGAGGATCACTGTTGGGGACCCACTGGTATACCAGTTATTTCTCCTGTACCAAGTATTGAGTGATAAGCTTCCTGGGCTGCCCCAAAAGGAGATGACTTTCTCTAGCACAGGTGCCCATCATATTCAGGAATTCCCAGATCTCCTCCTCGGAGGTGTGATTGCCATTCAAGAAGATCACATACAGGAGAGACATCAGAAAACCTTTTTTTAAGAAGGAAATATACAGCCATTGCTCATACTCTCCTCACTGATGTCATCTTGATTGTTGACAAGGATTTACGAGTTACCTTTGGGCTTGACTTCTTTCAATTCTAAGCCGAAGAACAGATCCATGTGCTCAGAGGCTCTCCTGAGGATCTCAAGGAGTCCCTCCTACACCATTTGTGGACTATTTTCAGCATGTAGTGGCCTGAGCACTCTTAAAACCTGGGGTTTCAGCTCTGTTACAGCAGCATTTTTGCCAAGCGCATAGGCATGGTGGCTGTTGTTCAGGAGAGTAGGCAGAAGTATAAGCCAACGGACAGGTGATTTGGATACCTTGAATCAAGGCTGGTCCTGCAAGTCTATCCACAGCATGAAAGAAGACAAGGGCATGTATAAGTCAGGATCTCCAGAGGGCTTTCAGGGGAGAGAGTTTTCTGTGTGTGTAAGAACTGGGCAGGGTCTGGATGAAGCTGCTGTGCTGCGTTAGTGATTAGGGTGATAATGCTTCAAGGAACAACAGTGCTTGGTGTGGGGCTCACACTAAAGTAAGAGCCTTGAATGTTTGTTTTTCATTTTAAATTAGTACAGTTTAGTTCATGCAAAGTTATATTCTACTATATTTTTTAACATTAGATTGTGAGCATTTTCCCATTTCACAGGACATTCTAGGGATTTATGATTTTTATTTAATTTTTAATATACAAAAATAGTTTTTATTTTATTTTTAATTGTTTAGTTACGGTTGTCCCACCTTTTCCCTCGTTGCTCTCCCCTGCCCCACCCCAACCTCCCCTACAGTCAATCCCCAGCCATTGTCGGTGCCCATGGGTCCTCTATTCACGTTCCTTGACTTGCCCCTTCCTCTTCTTTCCCCTTATCCCCCTCCCCTCTGATCACTGTCAGTTCTTTATTTCCCTGTTTCTGGTTCTATTTTGTTCAATTGTTTCTTTTGTTGACTAGGTTGCAATCACTATTCTCCCAAAGCAGTCGCTGTGAACCCTGGCTATATATTGGAATCAGTTGAAAAGAAATCAGTTGAAATATATGCCCTACCCAGTCCCCAAATGCTAGGGTTTCTTATTGAATTGTTCTGAGGTGTGGCTAGAGCATCATTACATTTTATGAAAGTGTTACTGGCGGGATGACGATTAGATCTTGGTTCTCGTCTTTTTGAAGGAAAGATTTCAGTTAAGAGACAAAGCACAGTAAAGCAAGCAGGAATTTATTGGCTGCAGCAAAAGCATACCTAGGACAGTAAAACAAGGAAGAGCCTAGTAGAAAAGCCACACGAGAGCCCAGGTGGGGCTGCTTTAGCTCACTGGGAAGTAAGAGAAAAAGGGTATTGGAGACAGGTTCAGGGGGTTAGTCTGGGACTAGCTGCCACTGCCCACTGTCCTCCTGGTTGCATGTCTCCTGGAGTCTCTTAGAGTTTAGGAGATGTGTGCCTGTCGGGGAAGGAGAGGGAGTCGGGGAAGACACTGGTGTGTTCCCGGGAGGGAGAGCACTGGATCCTTTGGAGGCTTTTATCTCTCTCTTGCAGGCAGAATGTTAGGGGAGGTTTCAGGGGAGTTTCAGCAGATTAGTCATCAAGTTTCCAGGTGTGCCCTTTCAGGGTCATGGTCTCCACTGATTGGTTGGTGCCAGGGCATGGGGTCATTAGTTGGTGCAGCTGGTTCTGGCATTGCCCACCTGGTCTTGCTGCTTTTCTGGGCCTGGAGCTGAAATTCAGCTGAGGCCTAGATGTTATCTTTAGGGAAGAAAAATCAGGGTGTCTAAACCATGACCAGAAATAACACTTGGGGAGGAAAGGTTACCATGAGGGTGAGGCCCTTATTCTCACAGTTTTGTCTATTGCTAAGCACTGGGGCTTTCTGCCCTGGTGACCTTCTGTGCCTGGCTCATCATCCTTCCTTTGCTCATGTCTGTCTAACTGCCTACACAAATGTGAACCATTTAATTTAAAAATGCTACTCTATAATATATTAAAATAGTTCTTATAAATACATAGAATGTATTTTCTAGTTACCAGATTTCCTTTGCTTGAATATATTTTATCTGTCATCTGTCTGGCTGTCTGTTTATCTATCATCTATCTGTCTGTCTGTCTGTCAAAACTGTTTCACCTATGGAAAAGCCTTTATTCTGTCACTAGTGTATATGGCCAGATTCCTCAGACCCCCATTTTCTGGTTGGTATATTTTAGATTTTTTATTATGATACAAATGTAGACAGAACAGTATAAAGAGCTCCCATGTTCCCATCACTCACCTTAAAAAATTATTACCCCATGGACAATCTTGTTACATTTATATCCTCATTACTCTCCCTGTACTTGTGTCTTAGTCCCTTTGGGCTTCTACAACAAAAATACCGTAGACTTCGGCCACTTAAACAACAAACTCATTCCTCACAATACTGGAGGCTGGGAAGTCCAAACTAAAAGTACTGATTTATTTCATGTCTGGTGAGAGCCTGCTTCCTGGTTTATAGATGGCTATTGTCTCACTGTGGCCTCGTGTGGCAGAAGGGGCTGGGAACCCTCTGGGGTCTTTTTTACAAGGGCACTAATTGCATTTATGGAGCCTTCACCTTCACGACCTGATTACATCCCGAAGATCCCACCTCCACGTACCTCCATACCATCACATTGGGTATTAGGTTACAGCATAAGAACTATGAATTATGGGCAGGGAACATTCCGTCTATAGCAACTTGGAGATCATATATGTGTGCACGCGTGCGTGCACACACACACACACTTATAAATATATATATATTTTCGAACAGTTCAGTTCTTTTTAACAGGTTTATTGAGGTATAATGTACCTTCTTTTAGTGTACATGTCTATGAGTTTTGAAAAACTCATACATATCATTATGATCAAGATATAGAATATCTGCATTACCCTAACATATTCCCTTATGCCCCTTTGTATTGTAGTAAGTAGTATTGCATGGTATGGATGTACCATACCTTGTCCATTCACCCATTGAAAGATTTTGGGGTTGTTAACAAATTTGACTGTCATGTTAAAGCCATTATGAACATTTGCATACAGGTTTTTGTGGGAGTACAAATTTTAATTTCTTTTGCGTAAATATCTAGGAATGGAATTTCTGGAGCATATGGAAGGTGTTTAACTTTATAAGAAATTATTGTCTTTACAAGCAGTTGATATTGTCAGGATTCATTATTTTTATTGTAGCCATTTGGCATGTGG
The DNA here is from genome assembly GCA_004027735.1 of Carollia perspicillata. Taxonomy (NCBI): domain Eukaryota; kingdom Metazoa; phylum Chordata; class Mammalia; order Chiroptera; family Phyllostomidae; genus Carollia; species Carollia perspicillata. The sequence goes on from PVKM010016589.1 coordinate 21,179, forward strand.
CTTTGATTTCTATTTCTTTAATAGCTAATTGCATTGAGCATCTTTGCATGTGCTTATTTGTCAACCTGTACTGTGTTGAATATTGTCCCCTTCTAAATTCATGTCCAGCCATAACCTATGAATGTGACCTTACTTGGGAATAGGGTCCTTACAGATATAATCAAGTTAGGATGAGGTCATACTGGATTAGGATAGGCCCTAATATAATGACTGGTATCTTTATAAGAAGAGTGAAACTTGGACACATCATGTATACAGAGAGAAGACAACCATGTAAAGATCAAGGAAGAAATTGGATTTAAGCTGCCATAAGCCAAAGTATACCAAGGATTGCTGGCAACCACCAGAAGCTGGGATGAGGCAAAGAAATATCCTCTTCCACAGCATTCAGAGAGAGCATAGACCTTCAGACACCTGATTTCAAATTCCTGAACTCAAAAACTAAGAGAATAAATTTCTGTTATTTAAGCCACCAAGTTCGTGTTACTTTGTTATAGCAACTCTGGAAAGAGAATAAATACAGCATCTATTATATGTCCTCTTTGGTGAAATGTCTTTTCTTCACTTTTGCCTATTTTTTAATTGGATTGTTTGTTTTCTTACTGTTGAGTTTTGGGATTATATATATATGTGTATATATACAAGATCTTCCAGAAGATATCCAGCCATGTAATATGAAAAATGGAGACATTTATTGCATAAGATATAAGATACAAGAAACATTGTACATAGGACAGTGACACCTCAGTCCCCTTCAAAGGTGGGCACCTTGGTACCTCACACAGGTCTCCCAGTCACCATCAGCAGCCCTGTCATATTTTCCTGAATCTCATTCATGGTCTCTTCCCTTTCAAAGGTGATTTTAGTTTTGGAAAAAGCCAGAAGTCACAGGGCGCCAAATCTGGGCTGTAAGGGGGCTGAGTCACCTGGGTGATTTTTGATGTTTCACCAAAAAAAACTCTGCCTGAGATGTGATGCATGAGTGGGCACATTGTCATGAGGAAGCTGCCAATCACCAGTTGTCTATCGCTGTGGCCTTCTGAATCATTAAATAGTTTCCATGGAGGAATGTTCAAGCTTAATGCAAAACTTGATGCAGATTCATTGCTTTGCTCACTCAGTCGTTGTGAATGAGACAGCCTCACAGTACATATGCTCACTCAATGGAGCCTACGACCCCCACTGACCAGTACAGTGAAGTTGAAGTTGTCACTGTTCATGCATGTGCATTCCAGTCCACTGTGCTTGGCTGCCAGGTCATATTGATATTGTGCCAGCTCTTGTTATATTAGCAATGGCTGCACTTTTTCCAGGCAAACCTCATATATATATAATGTATAGTATAATATATGTGAAACAAATCTTTTATCTGCTATGTAGTTCGCAAATATTTTCTTCTAATCTATGGATTGTGATTTTATTTTCTTAACTATGTCTTTACAGAAGGATATTTTTTAAGCTTTGATGTTCTAATAAATCATTTTTTCCTTTATGAATTATGCTCTTGATGTCATATCTAAGAACTCTTTACTGAACCTCAGATCAAGAAAATTTTTTCTTATGTTTTGTATGACTTGATTTTTTTGCATTTCATGTCTAATTGATCCAACATCATTTGTTGCGAAGATTATCATTTTTCCATTGAGTTTGGAAAATGTGTGTGAGTCAGTGACTGGATTCTATTCTGTCCCAATAATCTGTGTATCTATCCTGACACTACTTGATTACTATTGCTTTATAGAAAGTCTTGAGAACATGTACTATGAGTTCTATAACTTTGTTCATTTTCTTTATTTTTTTTAAAGATTTTATTTATTCATTTTTAGAGAGAGGCAAAGGGAGGGGGAGAAACATTGATTGGTTGCCTCTCACACCCTGACTGGGGACCGAACCTGCCACCCAGGCATGTGCCCCAACTGGGAATTGAATTGGTGACCTTTCAGTTTGTGGGATGATGCTCAACCAGCTGAGCCACTTCAATCAGGGCCAACTTTGTTCTTTTTCAAAATTGTTTTGGTTTTTCTATTTTTTTGCTTTTTCATATAAATTTTTGAATTAGCCTGTGGTCTCTACAAAATATCCTGCTGGGATTTTTGATTGGCTATATGTTGAAAGTATAGCTTTCAATTTAGAGAGAATGTACATGTTAACAAATAGAGTTTTCAACCCAATAACATGGTATATCTCTTCATTTATTTAGTTTCTCTTTAATTTTGCACCACCAACATGATGTTGAATAGGAGTAGTGAGAGCATATACATCCCTATATTGTTTTGACTCAAACATAAGATATTGTATGTTTCATCTGTAACTTGACTCTCTATGTATATCTCTAAAAGAAAAATGGTTTGAAACATTTGTATTACATTTGAGTTAATGCCTTTAATATAATCAAATATTCATTCACATGTTAATATACAGTTACCTTACAAATGTCATTTTTTGTTTGTTTGAATGCAAATAAAATCCATACACTATAATTAGTGGATATGTTTCTTACATTTATTTTAATTTATAGGTTATTCTCATATATTTTTTAATTCTTTGCAGTTTGTTTTTTGAAGAAATTAGGTTGTTTGTCTGGTAGTTTCTACAGCCTGAATTTTTCCGAAAGCTTTTCTATAGTGCAGTTTAACATGTTCCTCTTTCCTCTGTACTTCCTATAAATTGGTAGTTGGATATAGCAACTTACTCAGATTTGGGTTTTTATAAATCCTTACCTGACAATATGTTTTTATCGATTGGGGGGGGGCAGAGAGAGAGAGAGAGAGAGAGAGAGAGAGAGAGAGAGAGAGAGAAACACCGATATGAGAGAGAAACATCAATCAGTTGCCTCCTATATGTGCTCCAACCAGGGATGGAACCCACAACCTTTTGGTGTATGGGATGACATTCCAACCAACTGAACCACCTGGCCAGGGCAGTTTAGATTCTTCTTTAACAGTCGCAATTATTACATCCTTGGATCAAGTCATAAACAATATTGCAAAGGGCCGTCAACATATTTAATCAATTCTAGTATTGTAATCTCTAGGCAACAACTCAGTGATACACACACACATGTATCATGGGGAGCAAGCACTATCACCCATCCATTCTGTAGATTAGTATTTGCCAATCTTGAGTAACAGTGCTCTCACTTCACTGAATATGGGTAGTTATTTTTCTCACTCATCTTGAGGAAATGATGGGATGACTTCAGCTCAAATGCAACATATAAACATTTTCTTACAAATAAAAGTCATGAGTTAAAAATATTTTGCATAATTTACTACTAAACACCATAAAACTGCCTTAAGTTAAGTTCTTTCTCACTGCACATATCAAGTAGGCTAAGAGGGTATCTTAGAGCATAAAAGAGATTTTCTTATCACAGACGGACGATTCAACAGTTAAAACCTTCAAATGAAACCATCATCACTAGCTTGCTGAAGTACATTGTGGCTGCACTGTGAAACCCCAAGTCTATCTTGAGGTCCTGGATAATTTCCCTTATCAACTTCTAGAAGAAAGCTTTGGGTCAGAAGGTCTATCGATTTTTAGCCTGTAAAATATGGCTTTTTAAGCCACTGGCAGACTTAGTGGCCAGATATTTTTGTAGGGGCTTTCCAATCAGTGGATTTGCAAGCAGAGTGCTTTGTGCCACCTTTTTCCTTTAACCTATTATCAAAATTGTAAGTTGCTTTGCATTTGTCTCTGCTGCTATACCATTAATGTGCTCCAGAAACCAAGCTAAAAGAGCTGCTCTTTCAACCAATACCTAAACTTTTCACTCTTAGAATTGATATTTTTATAAAGATTTTATTTATTTATTTTTAGAGAGAGGGGAAGGGAGGGAGAAAGAGGGAGAGAAACATCAGTGTGTGGTGGCCTCTTGTGCACGCCCTACTGGGGACCTGGCCCACAACCCAGGCATCTGCCCTGACTGGGAATTGAACTGGCGACCCTTTGGTTCACAGTTCGGTGCTTAATTCACTGAGTCATACCAGCCAGGGCAGAATCAGTGTTTTTTTTAAAAGAGTTTTTATATATATGTACATATGTGGAGATACATATGTAACTTTATTATTTAAACTGGTAAGGGCTTTTTATATAACCACAATGACATTATCACTTCTAACAGAATGAACAATAATTCATTAATATGGTTTACTGCCCAGTCCCTATTCAAATTTCTCTGTTCTTCTAAAAACAACAGTGGTTAGTTTGAATCAAGATCCAAAAAAGATCCACACATTTTGTTTGGTGGCTGTGTTTCTTTCTCTTTTTTTTTAATTTTTAATTTTAGTTGTTGTTCAAGTACAGTTTTCTGTCTTTTACTCCCATCCCAATCCACCCCCTCCCTCCTCCCTCCCATTTCCACCCCCCCTTAGTTTTTGTCCATGTGTCATTCATACTTGTTCCTGTGACCCCTTCCCCTTTTCCCCTGAAATTCCCTCCCCTCTCCCCTCTGGTTACTCTCAGCCTGCTTTCTGTTTCACTGTCTTTGGTTATATTTTGCTTGCTTGTTTGGTTTGTTGCTTAGCTTCCTGTTAGAGGTGAGATCATACGGTATTTGTCTTTTATCGCCTGGCTTATTTCACTTAGCATAATGTTTTCCAGTTCCATCCATGCTGTTGCACAGGGTAGGAGCTCCTTCTTTCTTTCTGCCACATAGAATTCCATTGTGTATATGTACCATAGTTTTTTGATCCATTCATTTACTGATGGGCACCTAGGTTGCTTCCAACACTTGGCTATTGTAAATTGTGCTGCCATGAACATTGGGGTGCATAGATTCTTTTGGAATGGTGTTTCAGGGTTCTTGGGATATAATCCTAGCAGTGGAATTGCCGGGTCAAAAGGCACATCCATTTTTAGTTTTCTTAGAAAATTCCATACTGTTTTCCATAGTGGTTGTACAAGTCTGCAATCCCACCAACAGTGTACTAGGGTCCCCTTTTCTCCACAACCTCGCCAACACTTGTTGTTTGTTGCTTTGTTTATGATGGCCATTCTGACCGATGTAAAGTGGTATCTCACTGTGGTTTTAATTTGCATTTCTCTGATGGCTAGCGACATTAGCATCTTTTCATGTGTCTCTGAATCCTCTGTATGTCCTCCTTGGAGAAGTGTCTGTCCAAGTCCTTTGCCCATTTTCTAATTGGGTTGCTTGTCTTCTTGGAGTGGAGTTGTGTAAGTTCTTTGTATATTCTGGAGAATAAACCCTTGTCTGAGGTATCATTGGCAAATATGTTTTCCCATATAGTTGGGTCTCTTTTTATTTTAATGCTGTTTTCTTTAGCTGTGCAGAAGCTTTTTATTTTGATGAGATCCCATTTGTTTATTCTTTCCTTTATATCCCTTGCTCTGGGGGACATATCTGTAAAAATGTTGCTGCGTGAGATATCTGAGATTTTCCTGCCTGTGTTCTCCTCTAGGATTTTAATGGTGTCACAGCTTATATTTAAGTCTTTTATCCATCTTGAGTTTATTTTTGTGTATGGTGTAAGTTGGTGCTC
>PVKM010016590.1:0-26705 GCA_004027735.1 Carollia perspicillata
TCCAGTGATTGAGAATCCAGACGTGAATTAAATTCAGCCTCTGAGTTACAGTAGTTCATCATTTAGAAGTTGGAAGGGTGAAGGACCATTACCTCTGCTGTTGTGTTGACTGATGGGTTGGCTGTGGCAGACACAGCTTTACGTGAAGAAGCAGGTGTTTGTTTACCTCTAGGCGGGGCTGTGGCAGTGCCACCTTGAGCGGAGGCTTCCGTGGCAGCTTCCTAACTTCCATTCCTCTATTCATGGTTCTAAAAGCACCAATTCTTTGTATTAAAGACTGTTCTACAATCATGTTCATGACAGTTTTAATTCAATAGTCCTAAATGGGAAACCACACAAATGCCCATAAAAGGGTGGATAAAATTAATGTATCTCTCAAATGAGATATAAATAGAGAATAAAGAGAAATAATCATATCAAAATAATTTTGTTGCATCAAGGAGAGAACCTCAGACTAAATTTATATACTTCATGAAAAATTTTATAATTCCAGAAAATGCAAAGAAATTTATGATAAGAAAGCAGCGATTCAGAATTTTCTTAACACTAAAAAGGGAGGTGCAGAGGTGAAGAAAAAAGAGATTGCAAGAGGACATGAGAAGACTCGACTAGTAATGCACAGGATCTTTATTTTTTGTGTACAATGTCTCCGGTGCATGCATCTGAAAACAGTTCATAAACTACAAACTGTCAGTAAGTTAATATGATGATATTCAAGCACAAATCAATAAATATATTAAAATTATCGATACATAAATTAAATATCATGTAAAGTAAAAGTTGAATGGATAGTACAAAACTAAACAAAGAAATACCTAACAGTAACATGACCTTTTCTTGCCCATTTTTGTGTGTGTCCAGCAGGGGGCAGCAGAATTACTCTGCAGGATGGTGCCTTTTGGGCATGGCTGATCTCCCTGAATCAGTAGCAGTCAAGGCAAGAACCAACCTCACCAGTATCAGTCATTCCACAGTCTCCCTAACTCTTCCACCTCCTCACATGGATTGTGTTCCCTCCACTATCCAGTCAAGGGTCAGCCCACCAAAGGTGGGTCCTGTGCAGGCAACTTTTTTTTAACACACTTTGTTTATCACGGAGAAAATGGCCACTAACTCTTCAGGTTTCATCCAACAGTCCTTTCTCACAAGTGCTCTCTGTGATCCTCAGACCAGCTGAGACTCAAGTATGGGTTGTAAATGCTCCGGAAGTTTTACTTTATGACCCTTCACTTGTTTATGGCTAATTCCTTAGAGCCAAGATTTATCTGAGAGCCGGTTGCTGTCTTATTCTCTTTGGAGTTTCCAGGGCCCAGCCTAGAGCCTGACACATGACGAATGCTTCAAAAACACTTGTTAAATCAATAAGGGAAACTACACAATGGAAGCCTGTCACTGTGTGTGACACTTGTAGTCACATTATCTTTCTACAAAAGTGAAATCCTTTGTGTCAGCTTGAGAGGAGGCCACTGCATCCTTGGGGGCATCCTAGGTTCAGGCTTTTACTTCTCAAACATTCAGGAGGAATGAAAGCATCCTCCTAACAGTGACAGGCTAGTACACATATTATTCCTCCAAAATCACAGCCCTCCACAGGCCCACCTTGCGGATTATGTCTCATCACCCAGGGCCTGTGTTTTTCCTGTTCTCACAGATGCCTTACCTGACAGAAACTCAGGATCCTCTACTCCTGGAAGGGGTCTTCCAGGGAAAGAACGTACCCTGACCTTATAGGAACGAAGGAAGACTTTTCATTCCCAAAATTCTTGGTCTGTGGGACACCTGCCTGTTGTCTCTGAAGACATGTCTCCAGTTCATAATGTCCTGGGGAACAAGGGAAACTTCCTGTGTAGAATGGTACAGGAGAACCCAGAATCTGTGGCTCCTTCCATCTCAGAGGGGCTTGAAAGTTCTATGACAAACTCTCTACTTCTAACAGAAAAAACACACAGGGCCCTGGTGAAGCATTCACATGGAGATGCTCCAGCTCCTAGTTCCAGTGGGATTACAGGGACACAGAAATGACTCATATGCGACATCTCAATATAGTGATGGAGGACACACAGGACATTTTGGGGATCAACCCTCCAGGCCAGCACCCTCTCCAAGCCTTCACCAGCCCCTTCCATTGAACATTTGAAACCAGAGAGCTCTGTCTGAAACAGCACACTCCCCTTCTTGGATAGTTCCCCTGACCCTATGCTCACAGTACTCTCAATAATGCCTGCCTTTTCACTGGGGTCACCATGCACTCATTGATCAGGGTCCCTGGAAAGCCCCTGAAATTGGCTGCAGTTCTAATTCTGACCTCTAGGGGACAACATTGAGACGCACAGGAAAAAGACACTGGAAACTGGCTTTGGCTAAGAAGATGGAAGAGGCTGATTTTCATCCCCTGCTTCAAAAGGAATTCCTTGGGCCCTCCCTCTTGACTTCTATGTCCGACCTGCTACTTCTAGAGACTGTTAACAAAAAGGGGTTGTGCACTAACCCTGACAAGCTCAAAGGGCCACATGGCAGGTCTGGCAAGCCTCATAGGATAGTCTGATCAGAAATTTCTAGCTGGGCAAGAGATGGCAGGTTGTCACATCCCAGGCCTATGTTTTCCTTGGGAAAGGTCAATCTTTAGCCTGAGTGAGCCCTGGTCTTTTTTTGTTTGTTTGTTTGTTTGTTTGTTTGTTTGTTTTTTGTCCATCTTGGATAGGATAATTGACACATTAGGGTGATTTCCTTTGCTGGACAATTCGAAGTCCCAGAGTCTAGAGTAAGAGTAGGAGACCACAGACTGTTAATGTTATCGGGTGCCCTGAACACCTTCTCTGTGTCCTGTAAAAGTTAATTATCTTGTACTCATTAATGTAAAAAATATGTTTCTCCCTTTTGCCTTTTTTCCAGTTCTGGAGATTTCCCTGCTATGTTACCTCTCATCCTAAAGGATTCTATTCAATGTTTTCACTTTTTGCTTTAATTATAATGTACCAAACAAGCTGTCTCTGGAGCTGACCAACAGCTGACCCTTGACACACAGCGAAGGCAACCGTGGCTGAACTTCCTGTCTATCTCTTCTTGTATGTCTGTCTTTGTTATTAATAGGTGGTGGGATTTTTAGACACCTGTATTTCAGGCCCAGTGATCCACAGAATTCCAATGAGATTGTACAAAATGATTTCTTGGCCATAGAACAAAAGTCCCGCCCTGATGGGGAAGCCCCTGAATATCCAAAAGTTAATAGAATAACAACCTCTCCTGTACCTTAGACAGGAATATATATTAATAAAATTAAACAAGTAAAGAATCAGAGGAAGCTGCTTAACTATTACAAACAAAGCACATAGAAACAATTACTAAGGAGTTAGTGTCCTAAAAACATGAAGAAAGATTCTAGGCAAGAAGATAGATGGCTAAGTTAGCAAAACACAGAGGCCTTTTAATAAACTTTCCATAACCACTGTCCAGTCTAGTGTATCCTTTTGATTTTTGCTAAATTCTGAGAATTCTAATAAACATCTATTCATCAATATACATTTGAAGGTCTGCACCATAAAACTGTTTCTAATTTCTGATTAGAAATTTTTGATTATAAATTAGTAAACTATTTCTGACTTATAGCCCACCTGGTCAAAACACCCTTTGTTCAGCATAATTGAATCTATGGAACTTCCTGTATGTTTCCAAGTTACTTCTGTACCGACTCTTTCTGCTTAATTGATCACACCATGCATCTGTTCCCTTGTTATCACTTAACAATCTCTATAAAAATAATGCTTAATCAAACTCCTTTGAGTTGAGTCAGACCCATGGAGGCTGGTGGTTCTCCGGCATCCAAATGGGTGTCCGCCTCTTCATTTGTCACCTGTGCCATCCATCCTTCAGGGACACTGAGACCAGCCAAGGCTGGACCCCGGCAAAGCTGCAGAAATGCCTTTCTCCAAATGATTTGAGGCCTTTCTCCAAGGCATTTGAGGTCAGTTTTGCTCCAACAAATTCACTACATTGCTTCAAGTTTCTGACCTTTCTTACTTTGACAGGGCTTGGGAGCACCTTGTCCCTCAGACATTTCTGTGTTGCTCTGTACCCTATGCCTGGTGTCATCCATGGGAAGGTGAGTTGGCCACCAAAAATCCTCTCAGGCAGAAATTAGAGATTGTCCCAACAGCCAGCAGCACAGGATAGGTCAAACAAATAGACATGGAGAGGAATGGTCTATCTGAAATTGCCCTGTGAGGAACAGTAAGCTCAGAGCCACCTGACTCTTTGGCACAGTCTTTTCTTCCTGGGACACTCAGGACATCCTCCACTTCACACCCCAAAACTGCATGTTCTACTGAGAAATCTGCTCTTGACTCTTTCTCCCTGGAAGCAAAAGCCAGACTGCTGGCAGCTTGAGATAGAAGGCAGGCCTCCTATACCATTATCACCATGCTTGACCTTTTCTCATCCTCAAATTCCTGTCTCTGACTTTCCTGCTGGGAAGGAACAAAACATACACAGAGCATTTGAGAACATAAAGAAGAGTGGGTTACAGCTGGATTTCTGTGTTATAAGCAGAAATAATCCTCAATGTCCCCATTTTGATGACATCTGGGTATCTTTCTGAGGTGAAGGCAGACCCAAGACCAAGTCACTACAGAGGTCAATGGGGACATAAGTGGGTCATCCTCTCAGGGATATATCAGCCCCCATCAGCCTTGCTATTGCAAGTGTACCCTACAGGTCAGTAAGAGCAACCTTTCCTGAGAGCTTGTTAGATGTAGAGTCTTTGATCCACTGCAGCCCTGCCATTTCAGAATGTGCAGTTTAACAGAATCTGGAGTCTTTCCCTGTGCACAGGAGAGCAGGAGAAGTGGTTTTCTCTTCATATCAAGAGATTCCATTTTGCACGGGCACCCACATTAGTGGGACAGCTGCTGAAGCTGTGCTATTAAGGTGTGATCTGGGCATTGTGAAGTTTCCAAAGTTTCACAGGTGATCTGATACATAGTAGGGGTGGCAATGGTGACATACCTGTGACAGGTTTTTCTTTTCTCTATAAAGATTTTATTTATTTACTTTTAAAAAGAGAGGAAGGGAGAGAGAAGAAGAGGGAAACATCAGTGTGTGGTTGCCTCTCATGTGGCCCCCAAAGGGGTCCCTACCTAGAGCCCAGGCTTGTGCCCTCACTAGGAATTGAAGTGGTGGCTCTTTGGTTCACAGCCAGCACTCAGTCAATGAGCTACAGCAGGCATGGTGATGTTTTTCTGTCTTAGCTCAAGAACTGCTGCTCTGAAGGGAGAAGTCAAACATGATAGAAAGAAACTGTGGCAAAGGCCAATGTGCACATGACAGGGAGTTGTGGTGAATACCCAAAGTTCTGACAACCCTGGCTTCTGCTTTTCCAAACTCAGCTTGAGAGTGAATAATTGTGAGTGTTTATATGCATGTGTGCATCTGTGTGATGTGGAAGGACCTCAGAAGTTCCCAGGGAGCCAGACTGTAGAAGGGTAGTACTGGTTAGAAGGGACAAGGGTGGCAAGATGAGGGCATGAAGTGGGAGAGTCCAGTGCACAGACCCTGCCCCTATCCCACATGACAAGAGTAAACATGCCCCAGAATAAATCTCAGCCCACAGGTAGGACACACAACAGACTGCACCATTCTGGACAAAGGTTTCTGTGAGTCTCACTGAACCTCAAGCTTCTCTCAAAGACACAGTCACAGAGGAGACAGCAGACACCATGGGACCCCTGTCAGTCTCTACCCACACAAGACCTGTCCACTGGCAAGGGCTTCTGGTGTCTGGTAAGTAGGAGACAATTCGTTGAGGCAGACCCAGGATCTGACCTAGAAACTGGCTGGGATCTTCTGAAGAGGCCAGTGCTCTGAGAAAAGAGGGAAGGTTTCTGTTTGGAAATGAGGATGAAGGACAAAGGAAAAGAGTAGGGTGAGGAAGAGGATTCAGCAAGAGGAAAATCTCATAATGTGGAAGTGGTGAGAGGCAGGAATACCTCAATTGCTGTTCTTTCTCTACTATTCATCACTGAGTATGGAATTATGAAAACTGATAATAATAAAACTGATTTTGTCATGAAACATTAGAAAATAAACTTACCCAGTGGTGCTAGATATGGTCTTTACCACCAAACTCAGAAATTATTGAATACACCCCAGAAGGTACAAGCCTAGAATTTCTCATTCATTCAACCCTGAGTACTTGCAGCCTGTTCAAGTTATTGGAGGTAGTAGATCAAATGAGGCCCTGCTTTCATTGAGCCCATGTTCTATGGAGGAAAGAGGGAAAAGGAAGGATCTAGATGTGATTTCAGGTACTCACAAGAGCCATGAAAAATGCAGAGGAGGGTCTGATCAAAAAGTGGAGACAGAGGGTCTTTAGAGAAGGTAGTCAGGAAAGGTGCTTCCAAAAATGCCCCTGAGTGTCAGAAGGAGTCTGAGCACAGTGAGCGCGAGAGCAGGAAAACAACTGGAAAAAAGTATTTGAAGCAGAGGAGATAAACGTTTCAGAGGTACTCAGGTAATGGGGGATCATGCTGTTGACCTTAAGCATGGGAGACACACACAGACAAAGGCTGAGTGATAAAGAGACCAATTGAAGATTCAGGGCCTCCTTTTTCCATCACAATTCATGCATACAAATGTAGATTGTTTTTCTTATTTTCTAGTCTCATTCTTCAACTTCTGGTGCCAGCCCTCCACAGCTCAACTTGCTCTTATGTCAACTTATGCTGCTGAAGGGAAGGATGTGCTTCTACAGATTCGCAAGAAGCCTCCCAATGTTTTACGACTCCTGTGGTACAAGGGGGAAGACATGAAAAATGAGAATATAATTGGATTTCTTTCAGAAAAGCCAGGAATGCATTTAAGAGGTACCTCATCTGATCGACTGGTACTAAACAAGGATGGGTCCTTGATGATAAAGAAGGCCTCCAAAGCTGATTCAGGAATGTACACTATATTAGTCCACCTTACAGATTCGAAAACAGAATCAGGAGTTGGAAGGCTTACTGTATATGGTGAGTGATTACTCTCTGACCTTTGGGTGTTGGGTGAGGAGACTTTTGCTTCACACACAGGACATAATCCTGGATCTGCCTGCATTCACCTCTGCATTTTGTTTCAGGTTGGGATTAGACATTTAATGCAGGATACACAGAATATAGATAAATTTCCTAAGATATCAGTTCGCTTCCCACATTCCAACCCTGGACTCAGTCAATGCAGACAGGAGTATTACTAAGATAGAAGTAACTCAGACAAGTGAAACTTGCCTTAGTTAAGCATCCTGAGAACCTGTCTATGAAATTGACCCTGAGAATGACCCTGATGTACTAGGTCACAGCATGCTCTGAGATGCCTCCTAAAATTCTTCCCAAGCTCAGCTCAGAAACTGCTCTCCAGAACACTGCCCCAGGGATCTTGACTCCAGGGATTCTCGAGAGCCTGTGCTGCTTGAGGTTAGCCTCCTAGGAAAGGGTGAGTGTGTAATGGTTTAACAAGAGCCCAAGTCAAAAGGCTCTTGTGCTCGTCACCAATTGGGGCTTAGGCCCAAGAGTCACATCTTGGCAAAAATGAAATTGAGCATCATCTGGGTATGTATGTGGAAAGAACAGTTAGACAATGTTCTTGTATATACATGACTGTCCTGGGGGACTTAGGAAGGTTCAGAAAAAGGTCAGCATCTCCAGAAACAAACTGAGAAAAACAGATGCTCCTGGAAGGTCCTCATTCACCAAGGATCAGCCCAGGGCATTTTCCCTCAAGGAATTGGTGCAGATCCTATTGTGTTAGGTATCCTCGGCTAATAGGAAAGCACCTTTGTTCATGTAGTGGACAAAAAAAAAAAGGAAAAGAATGTATTTTTACTTTAGAACCATATTGCCTGCAGTAACAATTACAGTTACTGCAAATCTCTCCTGTTCGGGTGGCCTAACCTTGACTCATTCTGGTCAATCTCACCTTGAAACACCTGATATACCTCTTGTTCCAGAGGCCTCAGTAGTCATCTGACCACCAGCTTGCTCCTCGTCTCTATGGGTTATTTCTGCAAGAACCTCAGCTTCTGGGATGTCCTGGGAAATGGTGCCTCATAGAAACACATTTCAGCTGGGTGACAGAAGTCTGTGGAGCTGGAAGGAATCACTTCTTTTCAACCAGGCACTCAGGTGGTCTGGGAGGAACCAGAATTACAAGGGTGTATCTGACTCCCAATCTTATGTCTTTCCTTACCCATACACTGATACTTAAATGACACCTGAGAAATTCTGTAGTTTCCACCACAAATACATCTGTAGGCCATTAATTCTCTAAGAACCCAGATTCCCATGCATTTTGTAGTGATGCACAGACATCCTGGGTTCTTCCAAAGGCTCAAGTTGACAGATGTGAGAGAAGCAATTCTGGTTCAAGAAGATTTTGAGAAAGCGAGGATATTAAACAGGGCAATTTTTATTTTCTTATCTACAGAGCAAACTTAAACACACCTTCCATCACAAGCAACTAAGTCAACCTGGAGAGTTTTGACTTTCATTTTTGTAAATAATAGTGGTGTTGAGCAATTTTTTTCTGTGACTTTTGGCCTGTTGCATATATTCTCTGGAAAAATGTCTATTGTAGTGTTTTGTTCATTTCTCAGTCAGTTTATATGTGGTTTTGTGGTGATTGTTGGATTGTGCATGACTTTTTGTATAATCCCGATATTAACCTTGTATTTGCCATATGATTTATAAGGTATTTAACCACATTTCATGGGTTACCTTTCAACTGGTGTTTTTGATGAAGAAAAAATTTTCATTTTGACAAAATCCCAATTGTCTACTATTTTACCTTTGTTCTTAGTGTCATATATATAAAAATGATTGCCAAATCAATGGAATAATTTTTCTCCCTATTCTTTCTCTAAGCATTTAATAGTTTCAGGTGTACCCTTTAGAATTTGATCACTTTGACTGAATTTTTGTGTGTGGTATCAAACAATGACCCAGGTCACTTGTCTGCATGCGAATATTGCTGTGCAACCCACAATTTGAAAAGAGTGACTTTTCTCCTTTGAACAGACTTTACTGCCTAATAAATTATTAAATGAAAGCTAAATACTTTTCCTCTCCCTGTAAACTTCCTTGGCTCCAGAGATGAATATGGTGGTAAGACTGCCTTTCACAACATGAATAAAAGTTTGACTAATGAGTGGGACCTAATGTTTTGTGGAAACAAAAAGTTGTCCTAGGAAAAGATCAATACAAGCTCAGGAGAGAAAAATTCACTCTGCTGATGAGGTTATTGGATGTATGGGCTGGGAAGGGGTTTTGTGAGTTGCTAATAGAGATGACTGAGGGAATATGAATGGAATTATACTGGGGTTATGTGAGGCCAGAGACTAGCTGTAGCTCTCTCTTTACATGATTTCACCTGAACTTAGACAACTGTCCATCTGAAAATGTTGGGAACATACTCTGGTGGCCATCATGTAACTCACTGTGGGCTGTGAGTTGCTGAGATCTGAGTAAGTAGTGTGGCTCTTTGTGTTGAGCCCATTCTTACACAGTCACATTCCCTGTTTCTCCACAGAGCCTGAATTAGTGGTATCCCTCAATGCCAGTAATACTGAAGTCACAGAGAATAAGGATACTGTGGTATTGACCTGCAACACAAATGTGCTCTTTATCCACTGGTTGTTCCAGGGCATGCATCTGAAACTCAATGAATGCATGAAGGTATCTAAAGACCATTGAACCCTCACCATACACCCTGTGAAGAGGGAAGATGATGGGATTTACTGGTGTGAAGTTTCCAACCACATGGTGTCTACTGAAAGTATGCCTGTTACACTGGATGTGACATTTGAGTGACCCTCCTTTCTTGCCATATGTTATGAAATTTTAAATAAAAAATTTTGTAGCATTATACTAGATTTTTGAAGATAAATAGTTCTTAAAAGATTTGGATTGCATCAACAAACACTAAAAATGTGAGCACACATTGTCATTATTGTTGAATTAAGGCCATATTTCAGACAAGTCTCATCTTGGGTTGGTCTAATTTGTGCCATGTCCACAGTGGAGGTGACATTATATCCTTCAGAGGACAAGCAGTGGTCCTGTGATAACCAGTGGGAGCAGGTGATGAATTCATAGGATCTGAACTCTGTTCTTCTTCCTGTAAAGATGTGGTGGGCACCTGGAAACTGTAGTATGCATTGGGAATGGAAAAGAGGATAGTAATATTAGTAGCAACACTGATCTTATTCTTTCTATTTCTTTCAAAAGATTTCTAAAGCCTTGAGGAGTCTTATTTATGTGTAACTAAAATTATTTCCACAACTCCAATACATTTCTGTACCTCTTGTTGGTAATATCTAATGGGAAGCTTTGGAAATAAAACCAACACTTTATCTCATGTTTCCTAGTTCAGATAAATGCTTATGATATTAAAAATGACCTCAACCCTTATGAAGGTAAGTTTGACCTCCTTGGCCTGTGGTATGGCTTGGAGAAGAGGACTCCACTCAGAGCTAGAGAGCATTTCTCAGGGTAAAGCTTTCTAACTTCATGTGACTGTAAAACTTTTATTTTATGTTTTATAGGAAAAAAAATCATCAGAGAAAAATATGTAATGAGAGTCAGTTTCTCTGCACTTAGGTAACCAATCAGGTGTCACCAGACAAGTCCTCCATAACACCATTGGCTCCTTTGTGGGTCTCACTCAAATGTCACAGAGACATAGAGGTTTTTCCTGAGCATCTTACATAAGAAAGTAATCCCCCAACCTATCAACTAGCTCCACTGCATCCCAACTGATTCTTCTTTAGAGGGCTTGCCACCACCAGGAAAGCTTTGAGAGGTCCTCTTGTATTTAGTCATCCAACTTCTTTACCCACTACACTCTCATTTTGACTCAGGTTTCTTTCCATGTCCTTCCCTCAAGCAAGGCATTGTCCCTTAAAACCATTCACAGTGTGGACACAACCTCCTTGGAGTTTGTCTTATCATGGCAAGTGGGTGATAAAGCCAAAGAAGCTCTTAACTTTACAATTTTAGCCTTTCAAATGTACTTTTGCTCATCCTTATCACTTCTTATTATCAATCCAGACTCAAGTGCCTGGGAAGCTAGCTATTCTATTGCAGGGAGATCCTCTACCCAATGCCACTACATTTGGTGGGTTTTCTTCAACCACCGTAGCTGTCTTGTAGAGCCCAGAGCACAAACCCTGGTCAGGATGACAGAGACCTTTCCACAGAAACAAAGAATATTCTGCTTTGGGTTTAAAGATATATCCTTAATTTTTATATTCTTATTTATTCTTCTATCTACTACATTGGAGGCTATGTAAATAGACTGTTGAAGAAGTTATTTTTGAATTACAAATATTTTGAATGTATAAAGACATTTTCATTAATAAATATGGAGAAAGGCAAGCAATTCATGATTATACATATTTCATAGTTTTAAACCACATGTGCACACATACTTTATGAAGCTTCTTCTTCTTAAAGAAGTATTTGATTTTTTTACTATGTGAACAATAAGGTCTACTCCAGGGTAGCCACAATCATTCTCATCAGAGACATAAAAGTATTTCAAACATATGTGTACATCAATATTATGTATGTTGTTATCTCATCCTTTATATATGTTATTAATAGATTTAGCACAAACAACATTATTTTATTTATGAAAACTAGTGGCAATTAATGAACTAAAATTGGGTTAGTTCTTGTTATATTTTAATTTGCATAAGTCAATTAATTTGAAGAATTATTATAAACCAATTCTCATTATTTTTAAAAGAGATGTGCATGGAGACATCAATACAGAGAGACACAACCAATGTCCTGATCATTTAATTTTAAAACTCATTAGTATTTCTGAGAATACTGGGAAGGTCTCAGGGCTTTCCAATGTCTCAGGGAATAAAGCAAGAAAAAGTTAAAATACAGAAAAAAGCAATCTCATCAAATAGTGAGCAAATTGTGAAAGTCATCAAGAAATTAATTCAGGAATATGTTACTAAGTTTGCAGATGTGTTTGGATCATATATGAATAAGGGATGATTATACATGTAGTATGTGGTTGGATGACTCAGCCTTGTTTTGTCTGCAGGCATTGAGAACAGAGTCCTCTGGCAGTCCCAGACTCAACTAACCAAGCTACATGAGTTTCAGGCCATGGAAAGATAAGTTGATACTGTACAGCTGCAGGATCAAATTGTTCATGACAGTCAAACTAACATGGCTGAAAAATAAAGACTTTAAATTAGTATTTGAAATGCTCAGGGGAAAGATTGGAGACCAGTCAGGAACTGAATAAGGGTCTGGGACAATTTATTGGAGACCCAGAAGCCTGGCATGAACTTGCAGGGCTTTATGTCTCTGAATGTGACTCTCTTAAAACAACCATTTGGAGAAGTTTATGATGACTTTCAAGCATAGCCACTTATATTGTTAGCAGTGTAATGAGGTTGCAGTGTAATGAGGTTGAATGTACCCTAGGTGGACTTGGAAACACAGAACTTTTCAGAAAGTATTTTGCACAAACATTGAAACTGAAAAAAAAAATCTAAGAGCTTTGTTTGGAATTCACATATGGGTAAGCCATATTGCTTCTAATTGAAAAGCAAGTGCAAAAACAAAAGAACATCATAAAATATGCTCATTGGGCAGCGAGTCAAGTTAGAAGAGTTCACCTTTTGCAGGTAAAAAGGAAACCAAATACTTTCTTCAGGCCGTCGGAGACGTGTAGGAAACATAGATTACCCAGACTTTCAAAACCTCTTTTACATTATATTTCACAACTTCACAACTGAATTATTGGCCTGTGATTTATTCAGTAAATACCTAGCACTCTTTATACACTAATTTTCTGTTTAGACAGTTGTAAAGATGCTGTTCTTGTAAACTGGGAATTGTCTTGTATTGCTAAGCAGAAAGAGAGAGGAAGTCAATAAAAGAAAGGTTTTAGGGAGTTTTATTGATTGTACATCATTCTTCTCAAATCACACACATGTAACTGCTTTTCAACTATGGACTGATGCAGAGGATACCACTTTAAATTAGCCATAATAATATATTTTTAAAATAAATAAATAGAATTTTGGCCATCACTTGGGTATAAAAATGCAAAACCCAATAATATAAATGTGTAATAAGTTGAATTTATTCATTCATATTACTAAACTTTTCATTAATTTTTAGAGAAGAATTTTATGTATTTTCAAGGGAAAATATTTTTATTAAAATAGATGGAATGGCAGGTGCTCTTTCTGTCAGTTAATTTTTTAGCCACTCTTATTAAAAAGCATCATTTTGGGCATCTGGCCAAGAAGAACATGTAGATAGACTCAAGTTGCATCCACAAAATAACGTATGAAGTGTGACAAGTAACCTAAAAACAAATAAAAAATACCAGAAATGCCAGTCAATCAGAGTATATGGAAGTCCAACAACAAAGGAGAACAGATAACCCTGCAAAATTAGGGAGACTGCAGGTGTGGTATGATGGCGAAGCTTCCTAAAATTGAGTTGCTATTATACACCCATCTTACCCCAAGGCAAGTAGAAGGAAGGAGATAATCAAGATCAGAGCAGAATTAAATGACATAGAAACTAAAAGACCAATCCAACTGTTCAATAAATCCAGGAGCTGGTTCTTTTAAAAGGCAAACAAATTCAACACACCTTTAACCAGGCTCATCAACAAAACATGCCTTATGACCAAAATAAATAAAACCAGAAATGAAACAGGTGAAAGTACAACAAATACAGAAATGCAGAGGGTCATATGAAGATACTATGAACAAATACATCCCAAGAAATTTGAACCTGGCTGAAATAGACAAATTTTTAGAAATATACATCCTCAAAACTGAGTTCAGAAAAAGGGGAATGCCTGAATAGGCAGATATCAGCTAGTAAAACTGAAGTGGCAATCAAAAGACTCCTGGCACACAAAAGCTCTGGGATAGACAGATTTACAAAAGAACTTAAACAGACATTTAGAGAAGAGCTAAGCCTCTTTCTTTTCAAACTATGCCAAAAAATCCAAAAAGAGAGAAGCCTCCCAAACTCTTTTTATGAGACCAGTATTATCCTTTCTACAAAACAAGATAAAGACACAAAAAAAGAAAGAAAGATGTAGGCCGATATCGTGGATGAACATAGATTCAAAAATCCTTAACAAAATGTTGGCAAACCACATCCAGCAATACATTAAGAAGACCATACACCATGATTAAGTGAAATAGGTCAAGGCATGAAAGGATGGCACAGTATATGCAAATCAGTAAATGGAGTACGCCCCATGAAATATGAAACTAAAGCAACATGACCATATAAATAAATGCTGAGAAAGCATTTAGTAAATTACCGTACCCATTTATTGTATAAACACTCAGCAAAAGGCAGGTCGATAGAGCATAACTGAACAGAGTAAAGGCCATACAAGAGAAACCTACACACAACATTATACTGAACAGGTAAAAATAAAAGTTTAACCACTAAGAGCAAGGACAAGGGTGTATATTTTAAGCATTTCTATCCAACATAGTGTTGGAATTGTAGCCACAGATTCCATACAAGAAAAATTAATAAAAAGCATCTAAACTGGAAAGCAGGAAGTAAACCTGTCCATGTTTGCAGATGACATGGCAAAGTTTATAGAAAATCTTATGAACTACACAAATAAACTGCTGGATCTAATAAATTAAGTTGTCAAAATATCAGGATGCAAAGTCAATATTCAAAAATCAAAGGCATTTTTGTGTACCAACTATGAAATATCAGAAATAGAAATTAGGAAAAATATTTCATTTACTATAGCAGCAAGAAAAATAAGATCCTAAGGAATGAATTTAACCACAGAAGTAAAAACCTGTACTCAGAGATCTAAACAGCACTGAAGAAAGAAATTAAGGAAGACACAAATGACTGGAAGCATATACCATGTTCATGGACTGGAAGAATTATCAGCATTAAAATGTCTATAGTACCTGAGGCAATCTATAGATCCAATGCAATCTATGTGAAAACGCCAATGATATATGTCACAGATATAGAAGAAACATTTCAGAAATTTACATGGAACCATAAACAGCCCAAAATGGCTGTAGAATTTTAAGAAAAAAGAGCAAAGTAGGAGGAGTCACAATACCTGATATCCAATGATATTACAAGGCCATTGTAATCAAAACAGTGTGGTATTGGCATAAGAGCAGACACACAGACCAGAGGGACAGAATAAAGAGGCCAGAAATAAACCCGAGTCTTCATGGTAAATTTATGTTTGACGAAGGGAGCAGGAACACAAAATGCAGTTAAAATAACCTCTTCATTAAATGCTATTTGGACATCTAAATAAATACATGCAGAAAGAAAGGAAGGAAGGAAGGAAGGAAGGAAGGAAGGAAGGAAGGAAGGAAGGAAGGAAGGAAGGAAGGAAAAGAAAGAAAGAAAACAGACTACCAAATTACATCATACAACAAAATAAAGTCAAGATGGATAAAAGTCTTAACTGTAAGTCAAGACATCATAAAAGTCCTAGAGGAAATCTAGGCATGAAAATTTGAGATATCCTAGCCAGCATTAGTTTTATTGATACATCCTCTATGGCAAGGGGTTGAAAGGAAAAAATAAACAAATGGGACTACATCAAACGATAAAGCTTCTGTATGGCTAAAGGTAACAACAACAAATTGGAAAGGAAGGAAATAGTGTGGGAAAACATATTTGCCAATGAAACCTCAGACAAGGATTTAATCTAAATATGGCAGCTTGAAACCACACAAACATATATGGCATCAAGCAGGAACCAATTTTACTGGTAGGGACTAAATTATTGATACTTCAACATATATATGAACTGACACTTTGGGTTTTTAAAAGTATGATTCCAGGAAGTAAACAATATTACTGGAAATTACTGTAGCTCATGAAGTATGTAGCAGATGTTCTATCTGTCCAAATATGACATTAAAAAATCACTCAACTACTCAGAATATATTTCCCACTTTCCTTAGCCCCACTTGAAGTGTGGTAATTGAATTTTATATAAAAACTACCATCCCAAGAATACAAATATATGTTAGTTATAAACTGTATATTTACTAGCTGGGTTGAGTCATTTTCTTGTATTACAGAAACAGCCTTAGTGAATAAAGGTAAATTATTATTGAGAGAAATTAATGCCAACTATGAAATTCCCCATGACTTGTAGGGACTGAAGGACTCGCTTCATTGGTAAATAATATAACATTTTTCTAGTATTTGACCGATTTTACAATATTTTCATGTACCCATCACCTTAAGTATCTGGTTGGTGAAACAATCAAAAAGTACAATTATAACTTAATTCAATACATTTTCAGAAGATTTTAATCCACTTTTGCTAAAAAATTTTTAACCTAAAAATTTATTTATTTGGAGAAATGCATAGCTTTTCTCCTTATTAAACTGTCACTGATTACCATATGCATAAAAACATACAGATCAATCTTACTAAAAGATGTCAGTCTGCATTATTATTTTAAAAACTCATTAATCAACATGTCAAAATGAATAAATTAGTGACATTCATTTCACAAGTGTAATCCTGGGCAAAGATGATGAATTCAAAGACAATGGCAAATTGTATCTAATGGGAGAGGCATCAATTAAAGACACTCACCGCCCTGGCTACTGTGGCTCAGTGGATTGAGCCCTGGCCTCTCAACCAAAGGGTCACAGGTTGGATCCCCAGTCAGGGCACATGCCTGTGTTGCAGACCATTTCTCCAGTTGCAGAGCTCATGAGAGGCAACCACTCATTAATGTTTTTCTCCATCTCTTTATTCCTCCCTTCCCCATCTCTAAAAATAAATACATAAAATATCATAAAAACGTGATGTTCACCAACCTTGTTGGAAAAAATTTTAACAGGAGGATTTCTGGCCAAGATGGAGGTGGAGGTAGATACAATGTGCTTCCTTGTACAACCAGGGTAAAGATAACAAATTTAAAAACAAAAGATAACATGAAGTTCCAGAAAGTCAAACTGTATGGAATCCCAAAAACCAAGGGTTTAAAGAAGAAACATTCATTCAGACCAGTAGGTGGGCTGGAGATGAGCAGCCGGAATGGACAGTACTCATGACAAGAGGTGGCTGGAGGACCAAGGTGAGCAAGCCAGGGGGTGGCAGGGAGGACATTCCACATTTCCATGCAGATACATGAGGAAGAGGGACTGGGGAGTGAGAAAGACTTCATAATCCAGGGTTCCAGCATGGGAAAATGAAGCACCAAAACCTTTGAATGAAAAAAAAAAAAAAACCTGTGGGGGTTGAGAATGGACAAAACTCCTGGCCTTATAGGAGAGATAGCTGGGGATACACAGAGGGCCCTAGAATATATACAAACCCACCTACCTGAAATCATCACCAGAAGGGCCATATTTGCTTGTGGGTAGTGGGGAATTGGATATGAACCAAAAAAGAGCTAAGCAAGTGGCATGGTTCTCTCTTGAACCTCTCCCCCACATACAGCACCTCAATGCAGCTATAGGAGTGTCCCCACCCTAGCAAATACCTAAGGCTCCCCTTTACTGTTTAAAAGGTATGCTTATACAAAAATATGTATATATAAGGCCCACGTGGAAAAACAAATCAAAGCTCCGGAAAACATACAGCCAAGCAATGAAGAGATAGCCAACCTACCAGATACAGAGTTCAAAACACTGGTAAAAAGGATGCTCGCAGAAATGCTTGAGTATGGTCACAAAATAGACAAAAAAGTGAAGCCTATGAATAATTAAATAAAAGAAAACAATGGGGAACCAATAGTGAGAGGAAAAAAATCAGAAATCAAATGAACGGTTTGTACCATAAAGAAGTAAATATTCAACCAGAAAAGAATGAAGAAACATTTTTTCAAAAAAAACGAGGAGATGCCTTAAGAACATCTATTACAACCTTAAACACTCTAGCATATGAATCATAGGGTTGCCAGAAGGAGGAGAAGAAGAGCAAGTAATTGAAAACTTAGTTGAACAAATAATGAAGGAGAACTTCCCCAATCTGGAAAAGGAAATAGAATTCCAGCAAATCCAGGAAGCTCAAAGAGTCCCAAAGAATTTGGACCCAAGGAAGCACACACTAAGGCACATCATAAATACATTACCCAAGAATCGAGATGAGTGAGAGAATCTTGAAAGCAGCAAGAGAAAACTGTACTTGACAACTAAAATAAAAATAAAAATAAAAAAAGATCAACCAAGCGAATCTTAACCTCATTTGGTTGGCTCCAATTCCCCTCTTTTTCCCCACTTATAAACTTGCCTCTTAGCTTACCAAAAAAAAAAAAAAAAAAAAAAAAAAAAAAAAAAAAAAAAAAAAAAAAAAAAAGCAAGAGAAAAGAAGACAGTTATCTACAAAGGAGTTTCCATAAAACTGGCAGCTGATTTCTCAAAAGAAACCTTACAGGCAAGAAGGAGCTGTAAAGACATATTCAAAGCCATGAGAAGCAAGGAAATACATCCAAGATTCCTTTCTCCAGGAAAGCTATCATTTAAAATGGAAGGGCATATTAAGCACTTCCCAGATATGTCGACTTAAAGGAGTTCACCATCACCGAGCCTTATTATATGAAATGTTAAAGGGACTTCTCTAAGACAAAGAAGAAGATCAAAACTATGAGCAGTAGAATGACAACAAACTCTAGCAACAACTGACCCTAAAAAAACAAAAACAAACTAAGTGAGCAACTAGAACAAGAAGAGATTCTCAGAAATGGAGATCACATGGAGGGTGATCAGTGGAGATGGGTGGGAGGAAAATTGGGGAAAAGGTACAGGGAATAAGAAGCATATGTGGAAGTTAAAAAATAGCCAGGAGGTGGTTAAGAATGCTATGAGTAATGGAAAAGCCAAAGAACTTATATGCATAACCAACAGACATGAATGGTGAGGAGGGGAACAGAGCAAAGGGGAATAAAGGGGAGGAAAAATGGAACAACTGTAATATAACATCAATAAAATATATTTTAAAACACTAACAGGGGCCCAAAAGCCAATGTACACCTACCCCTGCCTCTGATACTTGATTCTACTGTTTGCAATCAAAGGTATTCTCAGGATGGGAGTTGCTGATGTCAGAGATAGAGAGGCATTCCAAGACATCAACAAAACTTTTAGGTCTACAAATTGATGTTTAACATTGTAAATTTGAATGTATATACCTGTCTGCTAATATTAGTCAAAATAATAATTATACTTCTTTTTTGTCTTTTCTCAAACAGTGAGTATACAGCACAACTGTTAATCATTTCTAAAGTGTATACGATAACGTTCATATTTTCAAAAATGCTCTTTTCATGTTTTTCTTTTGAGGCAGGGAGGTAAGAGTCTAGGCATATTCATTCGCAAGTGAAATGGGAAAATTGAGAAAGATGGCTGAACAAACTGGGAGAACAATTGACATCCAGATACTAAGGCCACCACGGTAAAAAGAGCCGGGTGCCATGCAATGAACAAAACATATGCTGGACCTTGGTTTCAGGGTGGCCTTTCCATACCTGGCGTATAGCAGGTCATTTGACTTAGACCTTCTGCCCTGGTACTGACCAAATACTGGAGAACACAGCCCTGCAAGGACACATCTGAAAAAGTTGATGACTATGGTATTGAGATCCTCCGTGAGACCTCACCTACAATTTTTACCTTTGGAAAGGAATAAAACCCTTCAAGAAAAAGAATCCAGTGTGCACTATTTCAGAGCCACATCAACTGACTTTTTAAAGTAGATTTTATTTTTCAAATTTCTGTGCGGTCCCAAACAAGACTTGCAACCAGGGGAGAAATGGACAACAGCAGCTCACCCTGGGAAAATGCCACAAAACCCTTTTCACATGTCTGCTTTTCTGTGAATCTGCAGTAAGCTGAGAGCAGCCCCTCCTCGTCTCACATCTTTCCCATAGTGTTGTTAGAGAGCCACAGCAGCCCCACCCAGTCTGTCTTCTGCTAATATTTTTAATCCAGGCCTAACCTTCTTTCACTGTCTGCCCGCTTAATAAACATATCCTCAACATCACCTGGGCTTATTTGGGGGCATTCTTCCTGCACAACATCAAGAATCCATGCACCCCTGGCAACCTTTCTGCTAAACTGCCCTGGGCCAGGCCCATTTCTGGTAACATTCTGAAATTGAAAAGTAATGTAACTGCAAAAAGAAGTGACCTGTGTGTTTTAATAGAAAAACATGTGGTTTCTTCTAATAAATTGTTTATTTCTGAGTGAGTTAAAAGAGACAAACTAAGATCAAGGAAATTGGTAGAAGGTTACCAGGAATAAAAATATTGAGAGAAGAGTTTTATAAATTAGTGCTAGAACAAAATTATGTGACTGTCCTTATACCCTAATGCAGCAAGGACTGCTAACTATATTAATACAAATGGGAGCTGAAGTGGCTATAAAACACAGCCCTTCATATGTGATCCTGAAGCACAGGAAAGGTACTTATGAAACTCTTACCATCCTACTCACCTGTGGAACTTCCAGACTGTAATTGCAATTTACATTGAGTTCTCACAGCCTGAGCCCCAAAATACCTTATGGTGACAGCTTCCAAGTGCACAACTACCACACATCTGATTAAAAATGAACACTTAATAGTTAATAATAGGTGGATAAAAAGAATTCCGACTTATGGTCAGACTGTTAAAAGTGGTTTGGTGCACAGTGTGCCCACCAACTGTAAGTAAATCTAATTCAGGATGCAAAACACAGAGAAATGAGACAGCCACACTTAGTCCATGACAGCTTAGAGGTTGGAAATAATCCAGAGTGCTTTTCTAATAAAAGTCTGAGGGTCAGCTGTCCCCCATTTACCTGCTTCTTTCTTTTCAGGACCTTAACGTCCATCCAAGATTAGGCTCTTGCTGCATCACCAATGGCTTATCATTAATCAAGAGAAATGCTGCCACGAAGCCTTCCTAAGATTCCCTCCCAGCACTTCAGACAATATTGCTTAACCAAAACATCAGTCACCAATGCATCCTTTCAGATGATTCATAATTGAGCAGAGTGGACAGGAAAGGGGACACCTACTACACCTGACAAGCTCAGGGAAGGCCTAAATTGTGGGACCTACAACACATACACTTAAGTAACCACAGAGGATGGTGTGAAATTAAAACTCTTTTTCTTAAAGATTTTATTTATTTATTTTTAAATGGGAAGGTCAGCAGAGACAGAGAAAAACATCAGTGTATGCTTGCCTCTCCTGCATCCCCTGCTGGGAACTGGCCTGGAACCCAGGCATGTGCCCCGACTGGGAATTGAATCGCGATCCTTTGATTCACAGGCCAAATCAATCCACTCAGCTACACCAGCCACACCTGAAATTAAAACTCTTAACCCGGACTGAGTCATGATGGGCAGTCATGTCCTAGGCTGGTCTCTCTCCTAATAAAGGTCAATCTTTACCTGAACTGAGAAGTGTTTATTGTCTTTTTTCTCCACTATAACGTACCTTTAAAATGTCAGGGATATTTTATTATTCTCCAACTCCTCCCTGGGCCAAAGCAGAGACCAGGGACCACTAAGCTTCTCATTACCATTGTTATTGAGTTAATTCTTTTCTTAAGATTTCATTTATTTATCTTCAGAGAGAGGGGAAAGAAAGGAGAAAAAAAGAGAAACATCAATGTGTGGATGTCTCTCATTGGGGACCCAACCCACCAACCAGGTATGTGAACTCACTGGGAATTGAACTAGCAACCGTTTGATTCCAAGACCAGAGCCCAATCCACTGAGCTACACAGGCCACAGCTGTTATGGTGTTAATTCTTAACTGCAGGCTTTCCTATACCAACCAACTTAACAAATGTATGTATCTATTCTTCTACTTTTTACCCAAAGAGATTTATGCATTTGCTTTCCTTCATTTACCTCCTTGATCTATTGTCAATAAATATCATGTAACCCCACAGGACCCTGGATGTAACAGCACAGTACAACACATGGTGCAGAATTGCCATTCTTCAGAACATTTTCTCAATCCATTGAGACATTTCTTCCCCACAATCATCATCATGTTTGGTTCAAGTAGACTCACAAAAATACTCTTCAGGTTGAAACATCTGTTACATTGACAGAGGAAATTCCAAGCTTTTTGTTACAACTTGGTCTTTCTGATGGCCTGCCCTCATTCTGCCAACTATCCAGAGGCCGTCTAAGAGTTGCCTCATCACAACAAAAGACACTCATTATCCTCATCACTTAGAAAATATCAAACGTTTTAGATGCTCTTTCTAAAATCGAAAAAGAAAACCAAGCATTTTTCTGTGATATTACAAGAGAGACTCGTGTCTTCTCTGCTGTAGTTCACTCCAAGAATTGCACAGCCAACAGGTAGACTCAGACATTGTTTATTTTCTATTGACACTAGGCATGTATGATTAACTTTTTTTACTTTTATTTCTTCTTCTTCAAGTATACTTGTTTTTACCCCACAGCCATCCACATGCCAGAATTGATCCTACCCCACTTTGATTTTGTCCATGTGCCCTTTATAGATGTTCCTGAAAACCCTTCCCTTCTTTCCCTCTTAATATTATGTCCCCAACCTCAGCTCTGGATACGGTCAGTTTGTTCTTAATTTCAATATCTCTGGTTATATTTTTCTGTATTTTTTGTTTTGCTGATTAGCTTCCACTTATAGGTGAGATCATATTGTATTTGTGTTTCATAGCAGCACAATTTACAATATGCTTAATTTTGGGGTTTCCTTTTATACCAGAGAGATAGGAAGTTTACACATAAATTTTCCCTTT
This sequence comes from Carollia perspicillata, assembly GCA_004027735.1. NCBI lineage: Eukaryota > Metazoa > Chordata > Mammalia > Chiroptera > Phyllostomidae > Carollia > Carollia perspicillata. The sequence continues at coordinate 22,781 of PVKM010016590.1, forward strand.
CCCTCATAATTGAAAATCCAGATGTGAAAGAAATTCAGCTTCTGAGATGCACTTGTGTGATATTTGGAGGCTGGAAGGGAGCTGGAATCATTATTTCTGCTACTGTGTTGACTGCTGGTGGGCTGTGGCAGACACAGCTTTATGTGAAGAAGCAGATATTTCTCTACTTCTGGGTGAGCTGTGGCTGTGCAACCTTGAACTGACTTTCTAGTGGCAACTTCCTACCTTCCTTTCTTCTAGCTTGTTATGGTTTTACCAGCACTGCTATTGTTGTTAAATGTTGTTCTGCATTAATATTCATGGCAGGTTTAATTTAATAGTCCCCAAATGGAAACAAAACAAATGTCCATAAAGGAGTGTATAGATCAAATTTATCCATCCTAGGAATGAGATATACCTAGAGAATAAAAAGAAAGAACTATACCAAAATAATTGTGTTGCACCAGGAAAACCACTTCAGCCTAAATTTATATACATTATGATAACATTTTAAAAAACTCCAGAAAGTACAAAAAATTATAATAAGAAAACAGCCTTTGAGAATTTTCTAAACACTGAAAAAGGTGGTATAGAGATGAAGAAAAAGGAGATTGAAAGAGGACATGAGCAGTATTTAATAGCAAGGATCATGGTCTTTATTTTTATTGTACAACTTCTCCAAGCATGCACCTGAAACACTTCATAAATTACATACTTTCAATATGCTAAGCTTGTGCTATTCAAGTACAACTCAATAAATATATTAAATTTATCCAAACATAAATTAAATATTGTCTAAAGTATAGGTTGAATGGGAAGTCCATTCAACCATTGACTTTACATTACAAAATCAAACAAACAAATGCCTAACAGTAACGTGGTATTTTCTAGCTTATTTCTTCTGCATGTCCAGCAGTGGCCAGCGCAATTACTCTGCTGGCTAGAGCCTTTCTGGTCATGGCTGATCTCCCCACATCACCAGTACCCACAACCCAGCAGGGACCAGCTTCACCAGTATCAATCATTATGCAGTCTCCCTAACTGCTCAAGCTACCCACATGGACTGTGTCCACTCCTTCAGCAACCCTAGGGTCAGCCCATCAAAGGTCAATCCTGTGCAGGCAAATTTTTTACGACCCTCTGGTATTCAAGTGCAAAATGACCACTAATTCTTTACATCTCAGCCAAGAATCTTTCTCAAAAGTGCTCTCTGTGATCCCCAGACCAGCTGAGACTTCAGTATGTGTTGTAAATGCTCCAGAAATAGTCTTTCACGAACCTTCACTTCTTTATCGTTAATTCCTTACAGACATGATTTATCTGAGATCTGTTCACTGTTACAAAGTAAACTCAATGAGCACAGAACTCACACTTGCCTTGTTCTTTTTGCGGTTTCCAGGGTACAGCCATTAGCTTGATGCATCACAGATGCTCTGTAAACACACATTAAATCAATAAGGAAAACTGCACAGTGGAAGCATATCACTGAACTTGACACCTGCAGTAAAATTATGTTCTTATAGACACAAAGGCACTGGTGTCAACATGAGAGGAGGTAACCACCTCTTCGAAGACATCCTGGTCTCAGGATTTTACTCCCCTTACATTCAGGAGGAATGAAAGGATCCTCCTAACAATGAGGGGTTGGACTACATTCCTCCAAAATCACAACCCTCCACAGGCCCACATTGTGAGTTATGTCTCATAACACAGGGCCTGTGTTTTCCTGTTCTCACAGATGCCTGACCTGACAGAAACTCTGGATCCTCAACTCCTGGAACAGCTACAGCCATGGGAAGAAAGGCCAAACCCTGACCTTATAAGTATCAGGGTAGACCTTTCATTTCCAGAATTACTGTTCTATGGGTCACCTGCCTTCAATATCTGAAGACATCTCTCTATGTCATGATGTCCCGGGGAACAAGGGAAACTTTCTGTGCAGAATGGAACAGGAGAACCCAGAATCTGTGGGTCTTCTATCTGAGGGGCTCATGGTTATACAAGAGCTTCTCTTCTCCTAACAAAACAACACACAGGGCCACTGGTTGAGTATTCACATGGAGATATTATATCACTTGTTATAATAGTCTTCATCTATTTACACCCTTAATATATACCATATTTTTCAGACAATAAGGTGTACCCAGGTTTTAGAAGAAAAAAATAGGAAAATAAATTTTGAAGCAAAATGTGGTAAATATTTAATAACATAAATAACATAATATTTCACCAATGTAAATGTAAACAGAACTCAACAGCAGCAATACAAAACATTATTTCTCCCAAATTTGATGGGGTGTGAAATGTGTGTTTTTCATTTTAAAAAACATGGTACTAGGCATTGTTGTGGACAGTGGGATGGTGGGGCGTAGTTATTTTTGTGAGTGTGGGTTTGTTTCCTGGTCTTTGTTCTGGCAGTACCTTCACAGCAGCATATAACACATGGTAGGAGGACTGACCCTCAGTCAACCAGCTGGAGGGAAGGATCCACCAAAGGAGCACTCCAAAACAAACAAAACTCCATTAAATCTATAGAATCAACATAAAATGCATAAAAAACATTCTGACATCATCTAGCTCAGGTGATCTGAGGAGAATGTACCACTGAATGGCACAGGTCTCCTAACATAAAATTTCTCATCACACAGTCAGGAAGTCCAAACAGATCAATTTAAGAAGCAGAAACAAACAAGAGTCAAACAAATAATGGGAATACAAAGAAACAACACCCAATTGAAAGGAAAGGGGGACTCCTCAGAAGGAGTACTAAATGAAACAGACGCAAGTCACTTGTTAGATATTGAGTTCAAAACAATGGTTATAACGAAGCTCAATGAGCTCACAGATATTTACCAAAAACTATGGGAAAATACAAGGAACTTACTGCAAAGTACATCAGCATGTAAAAAGACATAAAAACAATCAATAAGGGCCAAAAGGAAATTAGCCCAAGGGCCAAGGGCCATGCAGAATGCAATTTCTAAAATAAAGAATACAGTAGAAGGTGTCAAATGCACGCTAGATGAAGCAGAATATCAATCAGCAAGCTGGAGGAAAAAGTAGAAAACAACTCTCAGAAAAAACAAGAAAAGGAAAAACAAAACTCCAGAAGAATGAAGAGGGGCTAAGGGAAGTGCTGGACAACATGGAACATAACAATAAGTCTACAACAGGGATACTAGAGGGAGAAGAGGAGGAGCAAGGAATAAAAAATCGTTCGAAAAAGCAATCATTAAAAACTTACCTAATTTGATGAGAGAAAAAGCCACAGAAGTTCCAGAAGCACAGAGGGTCCCAATCAAGAGCAACCCAAAGAGGCCCACTCCAAGACACATCATAATGAAAATGGTAAACTTGAAAGACAAAGAGAGAATCTTAAAGGCAGCAAGAGAGAAACAAGAAATTACATACAAGGGAGCTCTGATAAGCTTACCAGCTAACTTATTAACAGAAAACTAAAATATTTTTTCCCATTCTCCTCAGAAGGGAATGGCAATAAATATTGCAAGTAATGAACAGCAAAATCCCAGGAACAACAATCTATATCCAGTAAAACTCTAATTTAAAAAGGAAGGTAAAATGAGGCCTTTCCCAGGAAAGAAAGAAGGCTAAAATAGTACACCTCCACCAAAAGAACATGGAAGACATGCATAGAGATGGATTTAAGAAGATGAAGAAAGCCCTGAATGTTGTGGCTCAGTGGTCAAGTGCTGGCCTGTGAATCAAAGGGTTACCAGTTTAATTCCCAGTCTAGGTCACATGCCTGCGTTGCCAGCAAGATCTCCAGTAGGAGGTGTGCAAAAGCCAACCACACACTGATGCTTCTTTCCCTCTCTTTTTCTCTCTATACCCCCTCCCTAAATATAAATACAAAATTTTAAAAACAAAAGATGAAGAAAAAGAGTGAGAGAAGAACAAAGATATGGGGGTGGGGCATAAATGAAAT
>PVKM010016591.1:0-26703 GCA_004027735.1 Carollia perspicillata
TGCATCAACAAGCACCTAACATAGAACCAAGAACATGGTGTTCAGTAAATTAGTGATGATCGTTATGGGAAGTAAATGCATCTAAAGTTCATACTCCCATGAGTGGTGGGACCAAGAGTAAAAATAATTGAGCCCTCCTCCCATTCTCAACAGGTGATATTTGGTTGAAAGAAATTTCCAAAACAGTACAATGAAACTCACAGTGTGTGCAGAAATGCAGCCATGGCTTGACAGCGGGTAATTAAATAGACTAATGGTGTGCATATGAGCTTCTGGTCATTTTGAACATATCTACTCATGGAGCTAACCTCCTCTTCTGTGCACTTGTCACTTCACAGTTCAATTAACAGCACAGAATGGTAGTAAATATTGAAATATTATGAGAGTCTTGAGGACAGCGACCAGAATACATTGCCCTTCAATACACTCTAAAACTTGTTGTTTTTTCTCATTAACTCTAACACCTACGTATTTGTCATGTGTGAGAAAACAAGCACTTGATTCTGATCACAAACTCCTAAAATATCTCATAAGAGCTGGCGTTAGGTCATGCACTTTCAAGTCGAAACATGATGTGCATAGGAGAACAGCAATCAGCAATGTGACCAAGAGGAAAAAAAGACAGCAAAGATTCTGGTGACTTTTCCAGTGTATCCTCTTTCCATAGTAAAATATCCCAGTTGGCTCCCTCTCTTGATATGCTTTCTTAATCTTCACAGAGGACCAGAACAATTTTTTTTTTTCAGAAACCAGAAGGAAATGTCAGTCGAAAGTCCAAGAAATCAAATTTTGCTAACAAGTCATGAGGGCACTCAGTAATGAGATCAAATTGCCAAGTAAGTGCTTCATAAATGTTTTAGGTCTGATACAAAGGAACAAAAGCTTTCAAACTTTATTATTTATTCCCCTGGCATTTCTTTCCCAGAATGATCATTCTTATGACCAGCCTTAAGTGCTTAGTGTCATCAGTTTAATGAAGTGCTATCTGTATGTTATTTCAAATTAAATACAAGTGTTTCACAAACATAGTAAAAACTGTATTGATTATAGTATGTATATATATACATACTATACATATATACATAATATATATACATATATTGTATGTATACAATACATATACATATACATATACATATATACATAATATGTATATACATATATACATAATATATATATATCAGGTTAATTCTTTTTTAATTTTTACTCTTTTATTGTTGTTCAAGTGCAGTTGTCCCCATTTTCCCCTCACCACTACCCCCTGCTCCACCCATCCCCACCACCCACACTCGATCCTACCCACTTTTGGTTTTGTCCATGGGTCCTTTATACAAGTTCCTTGACGGCCCTTCCCCTATTTTCCCCCTTTATCCCTCTCCACCCTCCACTCTGGTTACTGTTAGTGTGTTCTTTGTTTCAATGTCTCCTGATTATATTTTGCTTGTTTGTGTATTTTGTTGATTAGGTTCCACTTACAGGTGAGATCATATAGTATTTGTCCCTCACTGCCTGGCTTATATCACTTAGCATAAGGCTCTCCAGTTCCATCCATGCTGTTGCATAGGGTAGGAGCTCCTTCTTTCTCTCTGCTGCATAGAATTCCATTGTGTGAAGGAATCACAGTTTTTTGATTCATTCATTTACTGATGGGCACCTAGGTTGCTTCCAACACTTGGCTATTGTAAATTGTGCAGCTATGAATATTGGGGTGTAAATGTTCTTTTGAATTTGTGTTTCAGGGTTCTTACGGTATAATCCCAGCAGTGGAATTGCTGGGTCAAAAGGCATTTACATTTTTAGTTTTCCAAGGAAATTCCATAGTTTTCTACAGTGGCTGCACCAGTCTGTAATCCCACCAACAGTGCACTAGCGTTTCCCTTTTCTCCACATCCTTGCCAGCACTTGTTGTTTGTTGATTTGGTTATGATAGCCATTCTCACTGGTGTGAAGTGGTATCTCATTATGGTTTTAATTTGCATCTCTCTGATGGCTAGTGATGCTGAGCGTCCTTTCCTATGTCCCCTGGGCCCTCGGTATGTCTTCCTTAGAGAAGTGTTTTTTCAGGTTCTTTGCCTATTGTTTAATTGGGTTGTTTGTCAACATTTCAAAGATTCATATGGAACCATAAGTGACCCGGAATAGCTGCAGCAATTTTGAGAAAGAAGAACAAAGTTGGAAGAATCACAATACCTGATATCAAACTATATTACAAGGCCACCATAATCAAAACAGTCTGGTACAGTACTGGCATAAGAACAGACACATAGATCAATGGAACAGAGTAGAAAGCCCAAAAACAAACCCAAGTCTCTGTGGTCTATTAATGTTTGACAAAGGGGGCAGAAGCATAAAATGAAGTAAAAATAGCCCCTCCAATAAATTGTGTTGGGAGACCTGCACAGCTACATATTAAAAAAAAAAGAAGCTCAACTACCAACTTACATCATACACCAAAATAAACTCAAGATGGATAAAAGACTTAAATATAAGCCGCAACACCATGTAAGTCCTAGAGGAGAACATAGGCAGGAAAATCTCAATATTCAACGCAGCTATATTTTCACTGATATGTCACCGAGAGCAAGGAATATAAAGGAAAAAATAAACAAATGGGACTTCATCAAACTAAAAAGCTTCTATACCCCTAAATAAAACATCAGCAAAATGAAAAGGAAACCAACCATATGGGAAAATATACTTGTATATATTAGGTTAATTCTACAGTAGTAGTGTTAGCAATACACTACACGTGAGTAGTGTTGCCTCTCACGTGGCCCCACTGGGGACCTGGCCTGCAAGCCAGGCATGTGCCCTGACTGGGAATCAAACTGGAGACCCTTTGGTTCGCAGCCTGTGCTCAATTCACTGAGCCACACCCGCCAGGGCTAAACCATTTAACTCTTTAGTTCCAGCTTTAATCACTTAAACCTATCACTGAAGTCTAAAACCTTTAACTAATGAGGTCCCCCCTGATAGTTTTTAATTACCTTATTTCTATACAATCAATTTATAAACTACAACAACATACGATACAAAGGCTACAGAATGTGGGAAGAAGGGCAGGCCCCAGAGCCCGTCCCCTCCGGAACACCCAAAGGAGAACAACCCTCCCACCCTCTGCCAGGTGGGCCCGGCCCTAGGCTGCACCCAGAGTTTGTTCTCCCATCCCACATACCGTGCTTTGGGGAAGGCAGGTGGCTGCAGCAGGATCACCAGGCCTCCTCGAGGAAGAGAGACTGAGAGCCAGTCTCTGCCCTCTTTTATCATAAATCTTCTGGCCCATAACTCCATGCGCTCTGGACGTGGACAGCTTCTCGGCACATCCCGTCCCAGACTGTTTACCGTCCTCTCGGGCAGCCTCCTCCAGTGGCCCCTCCTACCCCTGCCCACTGATCTCATCAGAGCTCTCGGTATGACTTTTAACCCCTTCCAATTTGGTGCTGCCTCATTCAAATCAATTTTTGATCAAATAAACTCTTAAAATTAAAAAAATAAATAAGTGAAATGTAAAATATTTTGAAAATGAATGAAAGCTTTTAGGTGAAAAATGTTAGATCAAGACATTTACAAAACATTGTATTACATTGACCTTCCCCTCCTCTCCTCAAATTTGCCTTAGGTAACTGGGTGAATGAAGCTTTACAAACATTTAACGCTTATAGTAAGGGTCTAAAGCGGGGATTTCCACACTATAGTAAGAATATCAAATTTTAGTTGAGCATGTCTTATTTGATGAGCATTTTGTGAAGTGTTAATATATGTCTTCTGCATTTCTATTTAGCTAGTGATACCAAAAACCACCCAATTCCGGCATGAACATGGGAAGGGGCAGTGGTATTAGGTAATTATGCCTGCTTTAACTTTTGAGGAATGGGTAAGATTTCATTAAATGGATAAGGGACAGAAAGAGTATTATGTGTGGAAGAACACACAGAAAAGGGGAAAGTATGTTGTTCTTTTCATTCATATTCAGAATGACTACACCAAAAATTATTGGAGGGGCAGGTAGAGGCCTAACCGTGGATGGTCTGATATGCCAAGCCAAAGAGAAGTTTAGACTTGATCCTGTAAGTGAGAAAGCACAGTTAAATAATTGGAGCCACAGAGTGAGAGGGTCAGAATTCAAAATGCAAGAGTCTGGTTAAATGCAGAGACCAGGTGGGAAGGCACTTTGAGGCTCCACGTGAGAGATGATTCGGGTCTGAATGAAAGGACTGCTAATGAAGATGCAGTTGACCAGACAGAGAGGAGAGATGACTCAGATTCTGCTTTCAGAAGATTAGGGTGCTCGTTCACAGCAGGCTGGCTGGTTCACGGGTGGCGTGAGAAAGAGGCATCTGACGGCATTTTCAGGACCTTGGGACATTACAGGCAGTCTGTGTGGTCCCCCTTTTTCTAACTATGTCTGAGTGAGGCCACATTTTCTTCATGTGCTTGGACCCAAACAATATTTTACAATAGCTCAAAATAAAATATTAATAGCATGCACATCTTATAAAGGACTTATATTCAAAATATAAAAATTATTCTTAAAAGTAAACACCACCCAATTTAAAAATGGCCAAAAGATCTATACAGACACTTTACGGAAGGAGATATATACAATGGCTAATACATACCTGAACAGATACTCAACATCGTATGTCATTAGAAAATTACATTACAATGACATACCAGTTACATTATTAGAATGGCTTAAATGCAAAACCTGCCAACACCAAATGCTACCCAGGAAGTAGAACAAACTGAATTCTCATTCACTGCTGGTAATAATGTAAAATGATGTTAGCCACAGTAAGTGACAGTTTAGCAATTTCTTAGAAGACTAAACATAGGCTTACCATAAAATCCAGCAATTGCCCTCCTAAAGTTTACCCAACTGTGTAGAAAACACATTTATACACAAAGAAAACATGCATACAAATATTTATCGCAACTTTGTTCATAACTGACAAAATTAGAAACAAGCAATATATCCTTTAACGGGTGAATTAACAAACTGTGGTAGGTCAACATAATGAAATATTATCCAACAATAAAAAAAAGTTGAGCTAGCAAGCCATGAAAAGATATGGATAATTCTTAAAGATATACTTCTAACTGCAAGAGGATAGTCTGAAAAGGCTAGATACCATATGATTCCAATCAAAATACATCCCGGAAAGGCAATGATAAAGACAGTAAAAAAAATAGTGATTTCCAGGGGTTCAGGAAGTAGGAAGAATGGTGGTAAGAATAAATGGGGAACCAAGGATTTTGGGGGATAAACTCCTCTAGATAATAGTGTAATAGCTGATACATGACATTGTTTATTTTTCAAAATCCATAGAACCATACAGCATAAAAAGTGAACCGTAATGCAAGCCACAAACTTTAACTAATAATAATACAGATACTCCTTAACTCATGATGGGGTTACTTCTTTTTATTTAATTTAAATTTATTTATTTATTTATTTTCAGAGGCGAAGGGAGGGAGAAAGAGGGGGAGAGAAACATCAACGTACAGTTGTCTCTCAAGCACCCCCTATTAGTGACCTGGCCTGCAACCCAGACATGTGCAAAGACTGGGAACTGAACCATCAATCCCTTGCTTCACAGGATGGTACTCTACCCACTGAGCCACACCAGCCAGGGCTGATAGGGTTACTTCTTGATGAACCCATCACAATCCGAAAATATCATAAGTCAAAAAATCATTAAGTACACCTAACCTATTGAACATCACCATTTAGCCTAGCCAGCCTTGAATGTGCTCAAAACACGGTATCCAGAAAACACGACAACACAGTATACCATAGAGTATTCGTCATTCACCCTTGCGATCATGCTCCTGCCTGGGAGCTGTGGCTCTTTGCTACTGCCACTGCCCAGCATCCAAAGGAAGTATTGAATGGTGTGTCGTTATCAAAGGAAAAGATCAAAATTCAAAATCCAAAGTACAGTTTCTATTGAATGTGTATCACTTTTTCACCAACTTAAAGGAAATAAAATGTCAAACCATAGTAAGCTGGAGATAGTCTATATGTCAATATCGGTTCATCAGTTGTAATAATTGTACCACACTGATTTAAGATATTAATTACAGGGGGAATTGCAGAGAGAATAGAGTGGGCATATGGGTAACCTCTGTACTTTTCTGTGAAACAAAACTGCTTTAAAAATAAAGATTATTAATAAAAATAGAATGAGGTAAACATATACATCTCAATATGTAACAATCTCCATGTTTTAATATTTAAAAGCAATATACAGAACAGTGTTTGTTATAACACTTTTATTTAAAAGTGACTTATGTTTATACAAACCCAAACATGTACAGATGTGTGTATATATTTGTTGAGAGGGGAGGACCTAGTTAAATTTTTCAGTGTTTGTCTTTTTGTACTATTTGCATTTTACAATGTGCACACACGATTTTTATCTGTTAAAAGTTAATTAATTTTTAAGCAACTCAAAATAGAACAAAAAATTCAATGAAAATATTTGCTTTAAATCTAAATGTACAAATTAATGTGGAATTTATTATCTCATAGGCAAATTGCTCAAAGGCAGAATATATTGATGAAATGTCCAAGAAATTAATGCAATGCTACAAACAGGTTTAAAACAGAAGCATCTATCACAAAAAAGCCACACATTTAAATAAAATCAATTATGTTTCATGTATTATAGAGGAGATTAATGTCAAAAGTCCTGCCAAAGAGCCTTAAGTTTTCTCTGTACAAGAGTAGTGAGTGTGCATTATTTTCCCTATTGCCTCCTCTTTTTTGGCTTCATGAGTATATTGTGATTAGGCGGAGGAACTACCTGTTAGCACAGTGTGAATTCCAAAAGTTGAATTACACACACCTCTATAATCATTAAGATTAGGTCTATGATTTGTGTAGTTTTCTGACAAAGAGGGAAAAATCAAAATCATTTAAGAAGTTTAATGTCAACAATAAAATTAATGTGAACATTTTTAAAATTATACTTTATTGATTATACTATTACAGTTGTCCTGATTTTTCCTCCTTGTCCCCCTCCACCCAGTGCCCCCCCACTCCGTCAGGCAATCCCCCCACAATTGCTCATGTCCATGGGTCATACATATAAGTTCTTTGGCTACTCCATTTCCTACCCTGTGCTTTACATCCCCGGGGCTATTCTGTGACTACCTATTTCTTAATCCTCTCACTTCTTCATCCATTCTCCTGCACCCCCCTCCCATCTGGCAACCATCTGGTAACTAACTTCTTTTCTCTTTCTGCTTTTAAGAGTCTCTCTTAATCTTTAACCTTCGGCCTTTTAAAAATGATGTGTCTTTCAGTAAGCTTCTTTGCATCCATCATGATAGGGACTCTGTGGTTCTTGGACTTGCATGTCTATTTCCTTCACCAAGTTAGGGATTTTTTCTTTCACTATTTTTTTAGATAGATTTTGAATTTCTTGCTCTTTTTCTTCTCCTTCCAGCACCCCTATGAGGTGAATATTGGACCTCTTGAAGTTATCCTAGAAACTGCTTATACTGTCGTCATTTTTTTGGATTCTTTTTATGTGGTTGTTTTTTGCTTCCTTGTGTTCCAAATCATTGATTCGATTCTCAGCTTTGTCCATTGCTATTTTCCTGAAAATTGTTTTTTATTTTAATTAGCATATGCTTCGTTTCTGACTAGGTCTTTTTTATGCTGCTGATGTCCTCACTAAGTTCCTTGAGCATCCTTATAACCAGTGTTTTGAACTCTGCATCTGATAGATTTCTTATCTCCAATTAGTTTAGCTCTTTTTCTGGTTTCAATTTGTTCTTTCATTTGGACCATGTTTGTTTGTCTCATCATTTTGGTGGCTTCCCTGTGTTTGTTTGTTTTTTTTCTATGTATTAGGTAGAGCTGCTTTGACTCTGTGTCTTGGTAGCATAGCCTAATGTAGTAGGTGTCCTGTAGAGTCCAGTACACAGCCTCCCCCATCACCCAAGCTGGGTACTTGAAGTGCTCCCTTTGTGTGGGCTGACTATACCCTCCTCTTGTACTTGAGACTTGGTTGCTGTTGGTGGATCAATGGGAAGGATTTACCCAGGCCAGTCAGCTGCTAGGTAAAACTAGGTAAAAAGTACCATATATAGGAACACTCCATAATATCTTTGTATCTTTCTTATAAGTCTGAAATTATTCCAAATTTTAAAAAAGTGTCCTCATGCCCTTTTACAATTTATAACCTCCTCTCTTCCTTAGTTTGTAGAAAATGCTCATAGTTTTCTATCACTCTTGTTTTGTCTTTTCTAGAATTTAATAAGAAATGGAATCAATTAATATGTATTATTTTGTATCAGGTTTCTTTCACTTAGCATAATGGTTTGAGGTTCACCTACATTATTGTGTATAGAGCTACAGTGTTCCTTCCTATCATTGAGTAGTGTCTTCATATATATATATACAACAATTTGTTTTTTCATTCACCAAGTTAAGAAATCTAGATTCTTTCCAGTTTTTGGCAATTACATATAAACATATTGTGACCTATTTGAGCTTGTCTTTGTATAAAATTAGTTTATTTATCTTGGCTATATACCATCCACTATTTTTGCTATAATAATGCAGGTATCTCAGATTGAAATAATAACATAAATATGCTGTAGTTAATAATTTGGTTTTGTACACTATTAATCTTCAAATAAACTAACTTCTTCAAAATGTCTTATAAATCCTAGGTTAAGCTGTATTATAGGCAATGTTCTTGTTCTCCACAAGCATTTTAATTTATAGCAAGAAATCAGAAAAAGACAAATTTCAAGTATACAGTAAATGCTATTAACTATAGTCATCATGCATATTAGGTCCTCAGAACTTACTCATTACAAAAGCTTTTTATCTGAGTTTATTATCAATAACATCCTTTTTCAAAATGTTGTGAAGAAAATTATGTAAAACAGCCCACGTGAGTGCAATCCTAGCTCTTCTTCTTTTATCTTCACCTGATGACTTTTTTTTCATTGCTTTTAAAAAGAGAGGAAAGGAGAGAGAGAAAGAAAGAGACAAAGACAGAGAGAGAGAGACATCGATGTGAGAGAGAAATGTCAGTTGGTTGCCTTCTGGCATGTACCCCAACCGGGGATCGAACCCGAAACATTTTGGTCTATTAGACGACACTCTGACCAACTGAGGCACACTGGCCAGGACAAAACATCTTAGCTTTTTTAATGAAGTGATGGATATTCTAGTTAATTTGATAGTAGGGGACATTTCACAATGTATATGCATGTTAAAACATTATATGTACACTTTAAATATATTAAAATTTTATGTCTCCATTATACTTTATTAAAGCTGAAAAAAATTAAAAAATAATTAATTATTCAAGATCTTCTCTAAGCCAAGATTCTTTCTTCCAGTCTTGAGAACATTTTTAACATCTACATGAAAATGTTTTTCTTTTCACCCTTAGCTAGTATTTCCTAATTTCTCCCATCGAACTCTCTTGAATTAGCAGGAGTTAAATTTTTATCCGTTCTGATCCTAAATGATATAGATCATAGGCAGTGAAAACAAATGACACACACAGAGACATGTACACGCATTTTCTTTGCACTGTGATTCTGTTTATTTAGTACCTCACTAGAAACCACACTTCCAGCCTGCTGAAGTTTGAGAAGTAAAGTTAAAGGTGTAAAGGCTTTCAGTCATTAAAAAGTGGAATGAAGAGGTCTGACTTCAATGAGAGAAATACAAATATATTATCCACATCAATTCTTTTTATTTTCTCCTTAAAGCTACTGAGTCATTTTTCATGTTGCATTTTTTATTTGAAAGATTAGGTTATTTTTTCCTGGATGTAAATGTCATTAGAATATTTAATATGGTAACAGTAAAGGATTTTGAAGAAGAAATCAATATATTTTGTATGTGTTGAGTGTGTATTTTGTCTTCAGCATTGTAGAATAGACAAAAAATGCAGCACTAAAAATAGCTTTGGGAAGAAAAGACACACTCACAAAGAATGGATAACAATGTTGGATAGTATGTATATTAGGAAACTCATTATATTGTAAGACAAAAAGTGTCATTATGGTAGATACAGCTTAATGACAGAACAAAGGAACTATAAAACATCTGTCCCTCCTTTCTGGAAAGCAGCATAGGACAATTAAAAAGAGTGACAATTATATGGACATGAAGCAATTAATTCGTTGGATGCAGAGGTGAAATTGTTATGAGTAGATGAACAAATGGCATTCATTATACAAGTCTTTTGGAGGTTAGCAGTCTAGTCTTGTAACAAAATTCTGTGTCATTATGCTGCTGGGTAAGTGACATATTGTCTGAACTTCCCAAGGTCTTCAAAGTTAGCAGTAGTGTCAAAAAGTAGTGCCATATTTTTCTCCTAAGTCTCCCCTAAATTCCCCATAGTTTACTTTGTCTCCTTTATCCAATGTTAGAAATGCTGACCATTAAATAACACTCCTTATTTTTTAATGGTGTGCAGTGCAGTAATATATTTTTCAAAACATTTTAACGTGCATCCATGAAAATAAATTATTATTCCCAACTTAACTGACTCATTTATGAGAATATATTTACTTGACAAAAGAGAAAGAAAATGAAAAGGAAGTTTTAGGTAAATGAAGAAAGCAGAATAATTATCAAACCAGAGTTTGGGTAAAATTATGCATTTAAATTTGTCAGTGCATTACGATTTTCATCTGATCCGGGAATGCAGGTCAGTGGGTTGAAATATTCTAAATATTGCATTTTCGCCCTTGAAATATGAGGAAAAAAATCATTTTGGCACAAGCTTTCCCCAGATATAAGACTGAAAAATAAAGCAGATTTTTAGAACAGGCCAAACCCCAGCATATCCCCTAAGTCAGAGATTAATTATGTTTGCATTCTCCCCTAAGGGGCGCTAGGGGATATTGGCCTCATAAGATTGCAAGGTAAGAATCCTGGTGTTCAACAGCCAAAACTTAAAACAAGAGAAAACATAATGAATAGAGAGAGAAAGTTGAGAATCAGTAATACAGTCCAATATCCACCTTCAGTTTTTTAATATATGTTTATTGAATGTATTGGGGTTACCTCAGTTAATTATACAGGTTTCAGGTATGCAATTCTACAACACATCACCTGCATATGGTATTGTGTGATCACCACCCCAAGTCAAGTCTCCTTCCCTCCCCATGTAGTTCCCCTTTACTCTCCCCTACCTGCCTCCATCCCCTTTTCCTCTGCTTA
Source organism: Carollia perspicillata (assembly GCA_004027735.1). Lineage (NCBI taxonomy): Eukaryota > Metazoa > Chordata > Mammalia > Chiroptera > Phyllostomidae > Carollia > Carollia perspicillata. Next base: position 11,210 of record PVKM010016591.1, read on the forward strand.
ATCACCACACTAATGTGTGTGTGTGAGCTTTGTTTTGTTTTGTTTTATTTTTGCCTAATCTCTTCACCCATTTCACTCAGCCCCCAACCACTACTCTGACAGTGGTCAGTCTATTCTCTGTTTATGGGTCTGTTTCTATTTGATTTGTCAGTATATTTTGTTCTTTAGGTCCTACATGTAAGTGAAATGATGTGGTCTTTCTGACTAACCTATTTCACTTAGAATAATGCTCTCCACATCCATCCATGCTGTCACAGAAGGTAAGATTTTATTTTCTTAATGTCCGAGTAGCAAGTAGCATCCCATTGGGTAAATGGACCACAGCCTTTTTATCCACCCATCTACTGATGGGCACTTGGGCTGTTTCCACATCTTGCTTATTGTATATAACACTGCAATGAACATAGAGGTGCATATGTTCTTTCAAATTTGTGTTTCGGGTTTCTTAGATAACTTCCCCAAAGTGGAATTGCTGTTTCATAAGGCAGTTTCATTTTAATTTTTTGAGGACCCTCCATTCTGTTTTCTGCAGTGGCTACACCAGTCTGCATTCCCACCAACAGTGCACTAGGGTTCCCTTTTCTCCACAACCTCACCAGCACTTGTCGTTTGTGGATTTATTGATGATAGCCATTCTGACAGGTGTGATGTGATATCTCATTGTGGTTTTAATTTGCATGTCTCTGGTGAGTAGTGATGTCGAACATCTTTTCATATGCCTCTGGGCCCTCTGTATGTCCTCTTTGGTGCTGGGTCTGTTCAGGTCCTTTACCATTTTTTAATTGGATTGTTTGTTTTATTAGTGTTGAGTTGTTTGTTCAGATATTAACCCCTTATCAGATGTATCACTGACAAATATATTCTCCTATTCAGTGCATTGACTTTGTTTTAATTTCTTAAATATATTTTATTGATTATGCTATTACAGGTGTCCCATTTCCCCACCTTTATTCCCCCCTGCCTTGTACACCCCCTCCCACCCACATTCCCCCACTCCACTTTAGTTCATGTACACGGGTTGCACATATAAGTTCTGTGGCTTCTGCATTTCCTACACTATTATTAACCTCCCCCTGTCTATTTGCTACCTACCATTTATGCTACTTTTTCCCAATACCTTTTCCCCTCCTCCCCCTCTGCTACTGATAACCCTCCATGTGATCTCCATTTCTGAATTCTGCTCCTGTTCTAGTTGTTTGCTTAGTTTGTTTCTGTTTTTGTTATTTTTAGGTTCGGTTGTTGACAGTTGTGAGTTTGTTGTCATTTTACTGTTCATAGTTTTGATCATCTTTTTCTTTCTTAGATCAGTCCCTTTAACATTTCATAAAATAAGGGTTTGGTGATGATGAACTCCTTTAACTTGACCTTATCTGGGAAGCACTTGATCTGCCCTTCCATTCTAAATGACAGTTTTGCTGGATAGAGTCATCTTGGATGTAGGTCCTGGCCTTTTACAACTTTAAATACTTCTTTCCAGCTCCTTCTTTCCTGCAAGGTTTCTTTTGAGAAATCAGCTGATAACATTATGGGAACTCCTTTGTAGGTAACTGTCTCCCTTTGTCTTGCTGGTTTTAAGATTCTCTCCTTATCTTTCTTCCTGGGTAATGTAATTATAATGTACCTTGGTGTGTTCCTCCTTGGGTCCACCTTCTTTGGGACTCTCTGGGCTTCCTGGATTTCCTGGAAGTCTATTTCTTTTGCCAGATTGGGGAAGTTCTCCTTTATTATTTGTTCGAATAAGTTTTCCATTTCTCGCTCTTCCTCTTCTCCTTCTGGCACCCCTATGATTTGGATGTTGGAACATTTAAAATTGTTCCAGAGGTTCCTAAGCCTCTCCTCATTTTTTTAAATTCTTGTTTCTTCATTCTGTTTCGGTTGAATGTTTATTTCTTCCTTCTGCTCCAAATTGTTGATTTGAGTCCTGGTTTCCTTCACTGTTGGTTCCCTGTACATTTTTCTTTATTTCACTTTTCATAGCCTTCACTTTTTCCTGTATTTTGCAACCATACTCAGCCAATTCTGTGAGCATCCTGATTACCAACCAGTGTTTTAAACATCTAACAAGTTAGCTATCTCTTTGTTGCTTAGTTATATTTTTTTTCCTGGAGCTTTGGTCTGTTCTTTCATTTGGGCCATTATTTTTTTTGTCTTCGGGCACCTGTTACATAGTAAGGGGCAGAGCCTTAGGTGTTCACCAAAGTGGGGCAACACAAGTCACTGGGTTGTGGTGCTGTATGTGGGCCAGGGGTCCAGGAGGGAACAATGCTGCTTGCTTGGCTCTCTGCAGGCTTTCAGTCACCTCTGCTACTACCCACAATCAAATCGGGCCCTTCTGGTGCTGATTCCTGGGTAGGTGGGTTTGTGTACATTCTAGGACCCTGTGGGTCTCTCCAATGAACTCTTATGTGAGGTTGGGAGTTTCTTAAAGGTTTTTTCAGAGGTTTTGAGGCTTTGTTTTCCACACTGGAACTCTGGGTTGCTCAGTCTGTCTTGCTCCCCAGTTATTCCTCCCAGCTTATTTGCATGCAAATGCGGGACCTTCCACCCCACCAGCCTTCGCATTGCCATGAGTCCTCTCCTCCCTGCTGCCCATCTCCACCCCTCCTACCGGTGTGTATGAATGTTTCTTCTTTAACTCCTTGGTTGTCAGACTTCCATGCAGTTAGATTCTCTGTCAGTTCTGGTTGTTTTTTGTTTTTAAATTCGTAGTTGTCCTTAGTTTGGTTGTGTGAGGAGGCACAGTGTGTCTACCTACACCTCCATCTTGGCTGGAAGTCTCCAGTGTGTTGACTTTTTATTTTGTTGATATTTTCCTTTGCTGGGCAAAATTTTTTTGTTTCATGTAGTCCCACTCCTTCATTTTTTTTTGTTTCATTTCTGTTGTCTGAGGACATATATCAGAAACAATATTGTTACAGGAAATGTGTGAGATTTTACTCTCTATATTTTCTTCTAGGATTTTTATGGTTTTGACTATACATTTCAGTATTTAATCCATTTAGAGTTTATTCTTGTATATGGTGTAAGGAGATGCTCTAATTTTGTTTTTTGAGTATATCTGTCTAATTTTCCCCACACCATTTATTGAATAGACTGTCTTTCACCCATTGTATGTTCTTACTTCCTTTGTCAAATATTAATTGACCATATAGGTGTAAATTTATTTCTTGACTTTTATTCTGTTCCAATGACCTACATGTCTGTTTTTATGCAAGTATCTTGCACTTTTGATTACAATGACCTCATATCGATAGTGTAGTTTGGTATCAGGTGTTGTGATACTGCCAACTCTTGTTTTTTCTCCCCAACATTGCTGAGGCTCCTGGGTCTTTTGTGGTTCCATAAAAATCTTTGGAATATTTGTTCTAGTTCTGTGAAATACACCACTGGTATTTTCATAGGAGATAGGTTGAATCAACAGATTGCTTTGGGTAGTAGGGACATTTTGATGATGTTAATTCTTCCAATCTGTGAACATGGTATATGCGTCCATTTAGTTGTCTCTTCCTTACTTTCCTTCTTTAGTATCTTATAATTTTTTGAGTACAGGTCTTTTACCACCTTCATTTTATAAAGAAAGCAAACGATGTTCACTGAGTTTAAGTATATTGTCCAAAGTCACAGGACTAGTTTAATTTCTGAGAGAACATTGGGATTATAGCCAACACATGTTTCCACTAATCCACGATGATTCTCAGATTAATGAGTTCTTAAAGATAGGGGAAAAGGTTATCAAAGAACATGTTATAAAGGACCCATGGACAAAGCCAAAGTGGGTCAGATTGAGGGTGGGAGTGGGGGTGGGTGGGGGAAAGTGGTTGGGGGGGGGAATGGAGATTACTGTACTTGAACAATAAAAAAAATAGTTAACCATATAATATTAAATAATTAAATATTAAATGAATAAAACTAAAAATGAGTTCTTAAAAAGAAAAAACAGAATTGTAATTATTTTAATAAAAGAGCATACATATTTTTATGGGGGCATAATTAGATCATTGTTTTCAAAACCCTTACTATTCATAAGAGAATTATTTCCTGATAATCTTGAGAATATCATCCAATCATAGAGTTAAAAAATAGGCTAAAACTAAATGTTATTTTTATCACTTTCATAATGATCATGGTTTTAAAACTTTAAATTTTTTCTATGACTATTATTTTGAATGATTAAAAGAATACCCTGGCGTAGTACCTCAGCTTGCTTTAAAACAATTGGTCATTACTTGGAGATAGCAATCCTTGTATTTCTCATACTTAATAATGATACTTTGCTCACAGTCTACAATTCATAGTTGTAGAAAGTATTACTTAGGGGTCTCAAGATGGATGAAATCTGTCAGTATAATAATAACATTAAAAATCAACTTTCTACCCATTAAGTGACATTATCTAATAGCTTTTATTTTACATAGATACAGCTTTAATTTTGTGAATTAAATTCAAGATTTAGTAACAATAATAGCTGACATTATTTCTTCCAGTGTGGGAGACTTTAATGATATTCAGAATTTATAATAGTATTACTTTGGCTAATTTTCCCCTTTGATTTAATTGACTCAGATTATGGGCTCAGTTTTTGTATAAAGACATCCTTCATCACTGTAATTTCCCTATTAATAATTCCCCTAGCACATAGTACTATTTTTTTCTGTTTTTATTTATTGATTTTTTTTAGAGAAAGAGAAGAAGGGAAAGAGAGAGAGAATGTGAGAGAAATTGATTTGTTATCTCACTTGTCCATTTATTGGTTGCTTTTTCTATGTGCCCTAACCAGGGATCAAATCCACAACCTTGGTGTATCGGGATGATGCTCTAACCCACTAAGCTAACCAGCCAGGGTCACAGTGCTACTATATACTATTTTTTTCTAATACTTACCAGAATTATTAGTATTAGTCAGTGCACTGTCAGTGAGGCAGTAAATGGGAAAAAATTAATGATTTATTCTTAAGACTGAACTTATCAGGGCCACATAACACTGAAATCGCATTAATGTCCGCCAGACTCATTAAATAAGCTATTTATATTGCATTTGTTTTATTTATTTAAATGTCATTGAAAGTAAGTCAAAAATTTATTAGAGGAGCCTGTTCAGATTTTTTAAAATAACTATCCACAGAATATCTTTTCATTCATCACAAGGGTCACTACACACACACGTGCCCACACATCTCCATGCCTGAGTAGTAAGTGTCACCATACAGACTGCAGCAGAACACACTCGAGAAAGGAAAGCACTGAGGCAGGCAAATGAAGCTAGACTGTGGAACCAGAATTTCACATTCTCGATACCCCACTGCCAAAGAAGCTGCATGACTACTCAAATGATGTTAAAAAGAAAACTTTATACAAAATATGAAGTTACCAACCTTTTTCTCATTTTTTACATTTTAAATCAGTTTAAACTCGCAGTGCATCTTGATTAGGAATACTGCATTTGAAGTGCCAATAACCCTATGGAGTTAGTAGCTATGGTGCTGGACAGTGCAGTCCAGATTTCTCATCCCCCCTCAAACTAGCTGTTGCTATGTACAGTGAGTGTAGCATGCTGGCAGAATTATGTTGAGATTTTATTTATTTACTTTTAGAGACAGGGGGAGAGGTGGAGAAAGAGAGGGAGAGAAACATCAATATGCAGTTGCCTCTTGTGGACCCCAACTTGGAACCTGGCCTGCAACCAAGACAAGTGCTCTGACCGGGAATCAAACTGGCAACCTTTTGGTTCTCAGGCCTGATTCTTATCCTTTTCTCTATAAAGTGAAAGCATGCTCTCCTTGAGATGAAGACCCTTGGAAACTAGAGTGAATATTCCCATACCAGCACTGATATCTCAAGGCTGAACACCTAACTCACTGATGGATTGAGTTTAGCCTATGACACTCTCCACACTTTTAACAAACAGCAAATAACATTTTGAGTAAAGAGAAGATTTGAAATGCAGTATGAAATAGTCAAGGGCACAAAAGAATGAATATTTTTTAAATTCACAGGTATAGTTGCTTGATTCAAATGATATCTTCCACATCTATTCCAGAGAGTGAAAACGGTTACTCACATAAGATTGAAAAAATAAAAAGAAAGAAAGAAATTCACGTGGCAATTGAATGACTGCAGGAGGAATAGGTAGTTGGCTGCTCGACTACCCAAATGCATGTCAAATTGCCCAATTTTTATGTGCAAGTGTAAGAGAGCTTTTTAAAATTGTTAACACAGTGGAGTCAGAAAGCCAATGTGATAATAATTAAGGAGGTTTTTATAAACATTATGCATGCTAATCGAATGCCGTGGGATCAAGAAGGATGGCAGGTCTTTATCATAAATGATTATGTTGTACCTGTATGTATACTGGCAATCATCTGAGTGATTGGAAACAAATAAAGTGCTGTACTGGTTGGCCTTTTCTACATAACGAATCATGCTGCTTCTGCGCAAGGCCAGTGGAGTTGTTGTCAGAATTATAACATTGGAAAACATCCCTCCTGAGACAAGGAGGCCCTCCTGTGTTCCTCAGAATAATCTCTGAGTGTTTAAATATCCCAGAGATCAATTTTGTACTCTGGTCATTCTGAGAAAGGAAATTCATGGGGGAAGAGCTAGAGCCACCACACTTCCTGCCTGTGGGAACTTTCGAGACAGATACTTGACTCAACTAAGGGAGCAGAAATCAGATTTCAGAGCTGCTAAGGAAGCTGTAGTTTGTGGTTCGGGCCACTGGAGAGGATGAAATGCTACAGAGAAAACCTGCATAGAAGTGCTTTCAAGTGTTTGTCTAAATACTGACTTCCCTACATGTAAGGTGAGACTCAGCAAGTCCTAGATGAGAATAAATTGAGGGGTTCACTGGAGATGCGGACACACCAATGACACTCCTGAACAGCCCAAGTTAGCAGTATGGAAACTCAAAAATTACAAAGAAAATATTGAAGAAAATTGATATAAAGAAAAGATGAAATGGGTGAAATGAAAAAATGCATTAGACTTCATAGCATAGTGGAGATTAATGTGTTTGTGACTTTGAAGGTAGAGCAATAAAAATTATTCAATTTGGAGAAAACAGAGTCAAAAACATTAAAAATGAGCAGAGTTTAAAATATTTGTGAAAAACAGTAAACGACCTAACATTCATGTAATATATCTTGCGTATTTCGTATCACTTGAAGAAGAGAAAATAATAAATATAAAAAGTACCTGAAAAAAATGATTACTAAAATGTTGCAAATTTAATGTAATTAAACCACAGATTTACAGATCCAAGGTGCTCAGTTAATACCAAGCAGATAAAGTACAAATAAAGCCACAGTTAGGCATACAGTAGTTGAAGTGGCAAAAACCAAAAGCAAAGTGAAAATCTTGAGAACACCCAGTGAACAATATATGGTAGAGGAACAATATGAATGATGACTGAGTTTTCATGAGGGACTACACTATGGCATCTTTAGTCTTCAAAAACAAAACCAAAACAAAACCCATCAGCTCAGAGTCCTCTACCCACTGCAAATGCCCTTTATGTATGTAAACTAAAGACATTTTCAGATAAACAATAGCTGCGGTCATTTGTCACCAATAGTTCTGCTACATAACAACTATTTAAAGAAGTTCATTGGCTTTAAAAGAATTAACAGAAGATGGAAATTTGAATCAACATAAAGGAATGATGAGCAATGGAAATGTTATATAAGAGCACAAACGTAAATAAAATACTATCCTTAATGTGTTTAAGGCATGTATAATGATGGCTTAAAACAAAATGTGACAGCGTATCATGAGGCTTATGCTTCATATGGATATAATGATGCCCCAGAAAAGGGGTATAATCACAATAACACCATACATGACAGAGGTCGTACGAAACTGTACTTTTCAAGGTGTTCATATTTTCTGTAAAGGAGAACAATGTTAACTTTAAGTAGACTATGATAAGTGAAGAAGGCATATTATAGCCACTTGAGTGATGGCTAAAAAATGCAGTTACATAATAGAAAAGTCACAAGAAAAATGAAAATGGAATACTACAAGTTGACTTTCATATTTTATCCCAGGATATAAAGAGATAGATAGCATATCTGTACCATTGTCTTGATTAAAAGGAGTCAGAAAAATTTCACGTCCGTGACTATTTTCCATTCCATGGAGAGCTGAGAATACAGAGCACACAAGTGACCCCAAATCAAATGGCAGACTGTCTACAAGAAGAAAACAGGGGCAAACCTATGTTCACCTGGAGTAAACCAAACCAGACACAGGTAAGAAACCTACGGTGAGAATAACTGAGAAATGTGTGAAGGTCAAGTGCAAGCTGGAGAGACAATGCCAAATCCACTGGATTGCCAGAAATGGTAGGAGCACATGAAAGCCTGCAGAGCCTTTCCTGCCGAATGCCATTGTGCAGTTCCAGAAAAGATAAGAAAGTACTCTCTAAGTGTCTATTGTTGAGAAAGAAAACAGTAGCAGTGCATGTCGGGCTACAAACTGCCCTGGTCCTTGAGGTTGGTCTCCCATTTGAAATAAATCAGTAAATAGATAAGCTTTAATATCTAGAAGCATAAACAACAATGAAACACCCAGGGCATACTAATGATAGCCAAGAAGAAGAAAACTAACAAGGCCACATCCTCTAGAACCGAGAACACAGTGCATACACAAGACTAAGCATTACTCAGAGCGACAGAAACTATACCCATTGACCCACACCTACTGCCTATCAAAGATGTTTGAATAGCAATAACAACAGAAAATTGCTGGGAGAAAGAAGGAGAGGAATTAAAGTGCCAAAAGAGATTCTCCCTAAGTTACGGCTGCAAAAAACATTACCCGAAATTCAAAATCAAGAAGACACAGACCCAAGCTACCTTTATAAGAATTTGAAGCCTGTTAAGGTTATCTTAACAATACATCATAAACCCAGGTTAGCTCCTAAGTGCATTAATGCAAACTTCTATACTAAAGTTCTGGCAGGAAAAAATGTCATGTACATTTCTAGATATAGCATTATTTAACTCAGCCTCTACTATACTACACAACATGACTGTTTTAAAAATGCACGTGTCCTATGACAAAGCAAGCAAACAACAGTCTATCAAGACAGAGGGCAACCATCAGAACCAGACTGAGTTATGACATAGATGTTGGGACAATCTGGCAAGGGATTTAAAATAACTGTAGTTAATCTGTTAAAGCTCAAGTAGAAAAGATGAATAGCATAGAAAACTACCTGGGGAATGTCATCAGAGGCATGCAAAATATTAGAAAGATTCAAAGGAAAATTCTAGAAATGAAAACCAAAATAACAGAAAAGAACCCTTCCAAAAGGCTCATCAGTAGACTCAACATAGTCAAGGAAAAAAATATCAGTGAACAAAAATCAATCAATAAAAATTACCCAACTAAAAACACAAAGAGAGGCTCAGTTGCTTGGATGTCTTTCTGCAAAGCAAAAGGCCGCGGGTTCAGTTCCCAGTCAGGGCACATGCTTGGGTTGCAGGTGTGATCCTCAGTCAGGGCCTGTTTCTCTCCCTCTCTTTTTCCCTCCCTTACCCTCTCTCTAAAAATAAATAAACAATATTTTTAAAAAAACACATAGAGAGAAAACAAATAGAAAGAAAAAAGCGGAACAGAGAAAAGAACAAATAGAAAGAGTTGTGGGACAGTGTGAAGCAACCTAACTACAGAAGGCAGAAGGATGGTTCCACAAAGGTGTTCACATCCTAATCCCCAGAAGCTGTGAATACATAACCTTACATGGCAAAAGAGAGAAAACGAAAAGGACAAATATCTGACTAGATGATGGCTAAAAAATTCTCCACAGTTAGTAAGACACCAAACCATAGCACCCAGCTGCTCATAAAATATTAAGCAAAATAAAATCTACCAACCACATTTTAAATGTGAAAATATATGTATCTTTAAAAGAAAAACACAGAGAAAGATATAGATTGCAAATACTAAACAAGAATTTTGGAGTAGTTATAGTAATATAAAGCAGCAAACTACAAATATTATTAGGAATAAAAAGGGATATTGCATAGTAATAAAGACTGGAAGTTCACCAAGAGTACATTGTAACCATGAAAGTGCATGGCTCCTAACAATGGAGTTTTGAAACTAATGAACCAAAAGAGAAATAGATAAATCCACAATTACAGTTAGAGACTTCAACACTCCTCTCTCAATAATTAACACAAGTAGACAGAAAATCAGTAAGGATATAGATGACCTGGACAACACTGTCAACCAATTAGTCGTAAGTGACATTGATAGAATACTCCACGGAGCGGAGTGATATCCGCAGTGTTTTCAAATTCACATGGTTTTGTAAGGTTTTGAGTCTTGCAGTGACCGGCCAGAATCTCTGACCCTCAGAGGAAAGGCAGAACTGTTGCCTTCCCACAGCTCCAAAGGAAAGAAGAATACCAGCCAGGGAGGGCCAAACAGGGGGGAAGTAAAAACAGGGTAACAGTAAATTGGAGCAGTAGGGGCAGCTCGCATACAGCAAGCGGGATAGGGTTAGCTAGGTTTCGTGGGCTTCCGGTGGAGTGTGGGGACCCAATCAAAGGAAGTGGTAACAGTGGTTGATTAACCAACTGCCCACAAAAAGCATTTGAGAGGTTTTAGCAGTACTTGTAGAACTGGTGAGAGAGCACTTGGGAAATATTTTATTACAATGGTTCTTTTCATGTCTTGACATCCGTTTTGAACTCATTTTGGAGGGTATCTGAGTGGCATAACTGGAAGGAGGAGACTCCCAGGAAGCAGAGCATAGAAAACGCTGTGTTCTGATGGTGGGAAGGAAGAAACCAAGCAGAAGTGGGGGGAGTCCCCGAAGGCAGCCGAGTTTCCTGTTGCTTGGTGTTTACCACAAAAGTAGATCAGTCCAATTGAGGACTTCCAGCAATACTGTGTTTGAATTATAGAAAGCCATAATGTCAGTTATGTTTTTTATGATGATCGTTTAGTGTTTCAGGCTTTTTGTTAGAGCCGGCACTCACCTGCTATTATGAATTAACATACAGAAATTACTAATAACATCACACACATCTTTTGGATTAGCTAATAAAAAATTAAGTGCTAATCTATTGTCGAACACCTTTTTTTTTTTCTTGGCCAAAATCACTGACCTTGAATAAATAGGCCTAATATTTTTTTAAGATTTAGAAATATGAAATAGTACATTTTTTTGATATTTGTAGGTTAGTGTCGATCAATGGTTTTTGATTTTTGGATTGGAGTGATGATTCTTGTGGTCATTGCAATAAATCTTAGTATAGTGACAAGTCCCATTATATAGGTAAGAATGTGGCAGGTTAATGACATTTGGTAAGGGTAGGGGAAAATGATTAACATATAAATGGGAAGTCCCAGAGAGGCCAAAATGTATTGATGAAGTTTGCGCTTTGGGAGTATCTGGAGGGCAAAAGACAATGGATAAGTACCCATGTTTGTTGGGCCACAATCTAGCCCTGTGCTGTTATATTTTCACTGGAGAATTATAACTCATTTTAGGTAAATGAGAATTACTAAAGAACAGGACACGAGGAGAGCAATGGGTTTTGTTCGGCATTTGGTGAGAATGTGGAGCTGTCCATAAGGTCACTCATACGTGCTATGTAATTAAAAAAAAAAACATGAGAAAAATTACCATTTTTGATGACAGAACTCCCCAGAGAAAAAACAGATTTTAATATATATGTATATACCAAATTTCTGGGCCAGGTGTCAGCTGGACAAATGTTTGGATGATGGTAAACAGAACACTTATGGTGAGTAAATACATAAGAAACTACTTCAGTTAAATGTATACGTGTTTTGAATATCTATGAAAATATCTTAGTAGAAGGAAAGATGGGTTTGGATTTTATTTGCCATGAGTGTTTTGGAGAGTGAGAGGGATAAGCTCTATTAGGATAAGCGAAAATGAGATAAAGGTGTGAATGATGAACAATGAGGAAGTGAGGAGGGGAAGAAGATGGAGAGGAATGAGTGTGGTTTGAGCATTGAGAAGCTAATAGAATTCTCTTGTTATACCTAGGAGACCACAAAGCATAAGCACTTCAGTAAGGTCTTCCTTTAGGCAGGGGAAGGGGGTGACATTAGCAGGAACATTAATAATGGAGTCATTGTGGAAACATTGTACTCGGTTCCATAGGCACTTAACACGGCACAATATAGAATTATAACTACACCAGGCAGAACTTAGTTTTACTGGTGTGAGAAAAACAAGGTTGGGACATGAGGCAAGCAAATTGCAATGTCTGGAAAATCACTCCAGTAGAGTCCTTCCTCTTAAAACAGGACCTATTAGTGTGATTAAGCACTGGAGAACCAAGGGCAGGAAGAATTGGCTGGGTCTGGTGTAGATGAAACTCCAAGAGCTGGTAAAGATGGAGTGGGGAAGTCATTGGCAATGGTAAGGTTTGAGACTAGGCAGTATTGTTTAAGGTGATACCATCTCCAACAATGAGCTCTTGGGCTGGGACAATGTTGCTATCCACTCAGGTTAATATAGAAAATGTTTCTTATAAATCTTTGGTATTATTTTATCCAGTTTATGGAGAAATAGTTGACATATACCAGCATATAAGATATACAGCATAATCGTGGAATTTACATATATTGAAAAATGATGACAACAATAGGTTTAGCTAAAATCTATCTTCTCATATAGCTACAACAAAAAGAAAAAAAATGGACAAAGAAAAAATTTTCTTGGGATGAGAACCTTTATGATTTACTTTCTTAGCAACTTCCCTAATTGTCACACAGAATTTCATGAGAATTCTCTCATGGCCAGGATTTTTATGGGTACAGGTTGCCAGATGCAATGACACTGAGAAAGACTGAGTACGGGAACTTTAGGCAAATTTGTTAGCCTCTCTCTGAGCAAAAAACATGGCAGATGCACATGGCAAAGGGCATGCCGACCAGCTGTTGTCAAGCAGACCATCCCCCTAGAGTTTCACTCTGGGTTAGGAAATTGTCCTTTCTCCTTTGTTTGGAACAGATATAAAAACTAAGACCATTGGACACTTCCAAGAATCTGTAGAAAAGGAAACAGCTGACAATACTTTGTTCTGGTCATCCTGCAGAACACAGCTGATGGCCAGTAATTCCACTGATTGTTCAGAGCCATGGGTGCAATCAATGTAAGGGAGGCATTGATGGCCGGGTAGAAAGTGGCTCCCCTCCCGCAAGCTTCATTATGCATGATGGTGACACTGCCGTCGGTACTGTATATTTGCTTTCCTTCTTCCTCAGTCAGCTGGTCCCAAAGAGACCCCTACTTTACAAAGGGCTCAGGCAATGGGAGCACTACTGTGACATCCAAACCTTTGGTGGGCTGTGAATTGAAGGTGTTGAGAGCCACATCCTTCTGTAATTTGGAAAGAGTTTTGGTTTCAGCTTTAGCCCTACTTCTGAATGTACAATTTCCATTATAACAGTGAGAAATCTGTGGTGAGATCCTTCACTCTCACTGTATTAGTACAGTGCACAGAAGCTGAGTCCAAAACCCCACAGAAAGCCATTTGGTGGTATGCTATGTCTACAAGCTCCAATATATGCAGTTCTTGGGGACCAGGGCCTCCCCTCCAAATTTGGACTCTGGTAGTACCAAGGGCAAGGTCCACTGTATGAGTAACCAGGTGAGCTCCAAGGCTTTCTGTTTTGTGGGCCTCCACATAAAAGTAGAGGCTTTATGGATAATTTGAGAGATAATTCTTAATACAATAAGCAAATGAGGCCAAAGAGCATTGGCGGCTGTTGGGCCTGCTTAAGGTAATTGGGACCTTCAGTAACTATAGTTGATAGAAATCTGTCACCCCTCTGCTGACAAGATAATACCCAGAAAATTAACAAAAGTCAGCAGCCTTTACGTTTTATGCAAGGCAGTAACCCAACTTCTGTCTTGGAGTCTGGCCACTGTGGCATTCGGTCCTGCCTGGATGACCTCCAAGGATTCAGATTGAAAGAGAGTATCATTTACATGATACTATAGGCAAGTGAAAGAAAAGTGGTCATGTTTTCCAGGTCTTGTTGACAAAGGTTATAGGCTGTGGCAGGCTGTTTAAATATTCTATAGAAAGGCAGGAAAAAGTACATTGGATGCCTTCAAAGAAGAAAGCAAATTGCCACTGGGAAGCCACAGTCATGGGAAGAGAATAAAACATATTGGTTAGGTCAATGACAGCAAAATATTTTGCAGGGGCCCTTTAAATATCCTGTCATCTCAATAAAATATGGGGACTTTAATGAGAGAAACCACAACATTCAGGGTATTATAAGCACTGATTAGCTTCCACTCATTTTTATCTGCTTTAAAGACAGGCCAAATTGGACTATTAAAGGGAGAAATAGTGGGGATTATAACCCCTTCTTTCAATAACTCTGGCATGGCCTGCCGTAGGTTTTCTATTTCTTGTTTTAACTGCTATAGTGGAGTATTAACCATTTTAACTGGTATAAATAAATCGATGGGGGTCCATTCATCATGGTCTATGAATAAAGCTATATATTTTCATTTTTTCACATGAGCAGATAGTCCTGATATGGCATTCATTCCAATCATGGTGAATTTGAGTTTAAGAGAAGAAACAATCACTGAAATTTTTCTCAATGAGGTAATTCCAACTGTGACATCTAATTTGATTTTCCTACCTAGGGCTTAAGAACCAGTGACTGCTTGTAAGTTGAAAGGTGATCCTTTATTTTTAAAGTGCTCCCTGAGCTGGGAGGACTGATCAAAACAGTGTCCCATCGGGGATGGTGCCGGCTGAGCCTGCAGAAATGGGGCATGTCTGGCCACCATTCTAAAGCCATACAGCTCAATGAGTTTCTGGGTGTCTGCCTAGAGTTTACCCCCCAAAAGAGCACACTGAAGGTCCATGTCAGGCGCAGGCAGCCAACAGTCCTTTATGCAGGACATGAGCTTGGCATGGTGGTATCCCCAGTAGTTGGAGGTCTGGTTAGCATACTTCTCAGGTTGGTGCTGTAACAAGAGGATTGTTCAACCCTGAGAAGATGGTGCCTTAGGGTGGGGCAGGCTGAGGACTCGGGACAAAGCCCCCAGTGGCTGACCCTCCAGATCTCTCCTAAGAGCCACACCTTCCAGATCTTTTATTTATTACTCTCATGTGCCCTGGGTCATCTTTCCTGTACTGGAGTCCCAGGTGAGTGCCCGAAAGCAAGCTCCTGTGTGCTACCCTTTAGAGGGGCACCTGGGATGTTAACAGACTCCCCCTCCTCTTCCTAGCAGACAGAATCCCTGCTGATTTTCACTGCCAGACTCTATGCAGGCTCCACTTCCCAGCCCTGATGCTCTGGGGCGTAGTTCCTGGCATGGGGTTGAGACCTCATGCCCCTCAGGGGGGATTTTGCTGCCGAGCTATCCCTCCCACTTCTCAGCTGCCACATGTGGGTGCAGGGGCCAGCCCCTTCTGTGTGTCTGCTCTTGGTATCAGTCTCTGTGAGGCTTCTTCTATAACTCCTTGGATATAGTA
>PVKM010016592.1:0-12648 GCA_004027735.1 Carollia perspicillata
ATTTTCAGGGTGGTACGTCATAACTCATGCCTAAAAGTTTGAAACACAAGTTCAGGGACAACATTTAAAGAACCGGGGTCTCGAGCAACTCTGTAAATCACCTGTGCTGCAAGTGCAGTGGCCATGCCCTTGGAATGGCTCTCCGGGGGGAGGAGTGCGGCCACCATCCTGGCTCCGCTCCATCTCCAGCTCTGGCGCTGCCTCTGGCCCTGCCCTCCAGAGGCCCCGTGGCCGCCTCTGGCCTCCAGCACCAGCGCTGGCCCTGCCTCAACCCCACCCCACTATCTGGGTTAGTGCTAATCCTTTGCTCTGGCTGTATTTCCCACCATGTGTCCTTCGAGCCCAGTGCCAAGTGCAGAACGTGGTGTGTACCTGACAAATCACCTGTGAAATCCATCAATGAATATCTTGCCTTGGCTCATTGGTGGCCATGCCCTGCTGTTTGACACTTCTCACCTTTGAGTTGCAGACTTTGGAGTTGCAGACTAGTACCTGCGTCTGAGAGGTGTAGGACTGTGTAATAATTCAAGGAAATGCGGAGCCCTACAGAGCGAGTGGAGGTGGTGTGTGGGTTCTATCTGAGAACTCCAGAGACCAAGACAGAGACAGAGATAGGGTTGGAATCCCACGCGGGTCCCACTTCTGGTCAGCGTGGTCCCCTGCCGGCATGGCCGCAGGCAGCACCCTCCACGACTGCTCAGAGCTGCCCCTCCCTGCGGCCGGGTGTCTGCGTCTCTGTGCCCAAAGGCTTCTCTCAGAACTTTGGAAGGCTGCTCTGTTGTTTGAGGGTAGGGCGGAAATGCCGTGGAATTAACTTGTCTTTTCCCCAACCCAGCAGCTCTCCACCACCAACTCTTGGAATTAATGTCATGTTCTGTAGGTCAAAGGTGGTTGAATAGTGGCAATTTTATATGATTCGATCTAATGTAACCACGGAAGCTCCCTTGTCCCTCAGTTGGGATTATTTAGCTAAGGGAGGCTTGCCATCTCCCCCAGGGATTCTCCACTGGATCGATCCAGGGTGCACGGTGTTTGCTGCCTTAACAGCACACCCTTTGTCACCTGGGTCCCCTTCTGTGTCACTTCCCTACTTTCCTACTGATACGTCCCAGGATCACCTCTCACATCAACTCTGTGCCCTTCAGTTTTTGTCTCAGGGTCTGCTCCTGGGGCAACCCCAACCTGATCCACTCAGGGTTTCCCTTTTGTAGGATGGCTTTGCTGTCAAGATCAGGTAAGGTCAAGTGTGTGAAGCACCGAGCACCCAGCAAGTGCACATCAATACCAGCTGTTACTGCTCTCAAGTCTGTGCTCCTTTTAGAAATACAGCAACCGAAGCCCAGAGAGGCTGCATGGGTTAGCATGGGCTCCTCCTTGTTGGCTAAGCCCAGGGCAGGTGGTGCCAGAGGCAGACAGGGCTCTGGCTGGCCCCTTCCTCACCCTCCTCGAGCAGTTTCATGACAGGCTGTGATGGAGTAACTAGTTGGGACTCCGCTTTGTACACACGTGCAGAACTGCACCTGAGAGTTCGTGGGCTGGTGACAAATCTTGACGGTCCCATGGGAGGGTGGGGCTTCCCAGAGCAATGGCCAGAGAGACAATGGGGCTGGAAGTCAGGAGGATGGGCCCTGGTGCCATATTTGCTGCCGAGACTCTACCTAGGCCGGGTTGCTGTGTCCAAATGGCAGGATTCTTAAGTGGGAACCTTGTCAAAATATTAGCTCCGAACAGGCGGAGGGATGGGACAGATGAGTATTTTGGACCGACCTCTGATCAGCAGAACTCTGGACTCGAGTCTGTCAGGGAAACGCATCCCATTGCTGACCACCCGGGGGTCTGGATGTAGCCGTGAAGGTCTCCCGAGGATACAAACCGGTGCCTTCTCCCTCAACCCTCCCACCCAGTTCTAGATGTGCCAGGTGGGCAGGGGGACTTAGTGACAGATGTGAACACCCCGAGAAATTCTTTGTGAAGGAGCCTGCCTTGCTGTGCAGTTGGACCAATGCTGGGAGACTTGGATTCTGGCCCCGGCTGTGCCACTAAGTCGATGGCAAGTCCCTAATGCAGAAAGCCAGTGTCCTCCTCTGTTGGGTGGGAATTCCACAGCGTCCCTGAGACAGTCCTGAAGCCGTCTTTCAGAAAAGGTGGCTCAGGCTACCAGAGACCAAATTTGTCCTGCCAGCCCCTCTCTCACCTCCTCCTTACTACAGGGCACAGGCCAGAGCCAGAATTCAGTTCTAGGGCCGGTCACAAGCTCGGCTGTGATCTGCGCCAGTGCTGTTGTCTTCAGAGGCAGCGTCTCCCAAGGTTTGACCTAGACAGCAACAGTCTTGTGGGCTGTTGTTAAGTATCCATCGTAAGAGGGGTCCACAGTGGTTAGGTTGGCATGGCAGTTACAAAAGAAATGTCAACTCGCTTTTAGGTCAATTAAATGCAAACCAATGGCAGCGGATGAAGCATTTAGTGTATGGAAGCCCAGGGCTAGGCACAGGGATGTAGAAGGGAGAGATGCACAGAGCTGGCTGTGAGGGGCTCAGCGTCCACAGGGGAGACAGACAGGCAGCCCGTTGTCGCCATCAGTTCGCTAAGGGCGAGAGCAAAGGTGTATACAGGGCCTGCGGCTAGAGGGGAAGGAGTAATTAAATCTGGGTGGGGGTCAGGGCAGAAGCTCTCACATGTGTTAGTTTTTTTTTAAGGCCGGATAAACTGGCCAGGTGGCAAGATGACTCACAAGACTTCCCTGGCAAGCACAACACCATATAGAAGGCACAAAGGCTTGGAGGGGCATGGGGTGTTGAGGGAACTTCATGACAGTTGACAGGTTTAAATGGATAGCTCCTCAGAGCAGGGGCACGTCACTGTCACCTGATGAGGCTCCATAGCCGCGTGCTCTCCGCAGGTTATTAGGAAAAATAGGAACTGTGCGTGTGGCTCCGCTGACCCTTCGGAAACACCGCAGTCAGACACAGACAGCTGCTCAGATTGTCTGAGTCGCTGAGGAGAAGATGCCACAGAAATGTGGCAGCTGGGAGACAGCCAGTTTGATAGAGGTGACAGGCACCAGAGATGCTGACAGCGATGGGGACGCTCCACTTTGGCACCACGATGCCGGCAGAGCTGGAGCCACGGAGCGTATACCCTCGCGATCAATGCCTCGCACACTCGCACATCCCGACACGTCACCTGGGGGTGCCATTGAGGCTCGAGGTTCTGCATTTCCGGCAAACTCCCAGGTACCGTCCATGCCACTGGTCTTCAGAACTCACTTTAAGAAAGACTTTCTGGAGCAGGGATTGGTAAACTGGGGCCTGCTACTTATTTTTGGTAAGTAAAGTTTTATTGCAACACAGCCATGCCCATTGGCTTACATATTGTCTATGGTACTTTGACATGACAAGGGGAGATTTGAGGAATCGTGACAGAGACCATATGTCCCCCAAAACCTAAAGAAGTTTACCATCTAGCCCTGTATGGAAAAAGTTCGCTGGCCTCCAGGGTAGTGGTTCTTGGCTGTATGGCAGAAACACTCAGGGAAACTTTTAAACATCTCAATGCTCAGGATGCCACAAGGCCAATTAAATTATAATCTCTGGAGGTGGGCTTCAGGCATCAGTACTGTTTAAGATCCCGAAGTGATTCTAATATGCAGCCAAGATTAAGAAGCACCTCTCATTCTGATTGATATTATACCTGCAATTCAAGGATGTGCCACTAAGAGGCAGTGTCACTAGTTAGGATGCGCACAAGGGGCAGAAAAACAAGCAATTGGGCGTGGCTGACTGGATAACTCGGACTGGCTCTAGCCACTGAGATCTCCTAGCACAATTAGCACTTGCTTTAAAATTGAGGAATCACTCCTAGGTGATCAGTAAATAGAAGCCACTTCGCTTTATTGGCTAAGGCAGGCTTGTGGACCTGTGGGCCTTACAACTTGGCACAGAATTAACTGCCTTAGACCTTTCACATATGACTCTCTAACAAAATTGCTTTTTTTTTTTTTTTTTGCCTGGACCTTATCTTTTTCAGCCTTAGCTGTTCTCATCTGAATTCTGCCCTTTTCTTTGTCAGGATTTCCATTCCATCTGTAGTATACACTGTAGCTTAAATTAAACCACTCATAAGTGTAAGTAGCATCTGTGTGGCTCCCCACAGCTCATAAAGGACTTTCCCATGTATGACAGTATTTGCATCCTCAGAAAACCTCATGTCTGGAGTTTATTTCCACTCTACAGTTAAGGAGGCCGAGGTGCCTGGGGTGGAAGTGACATCTTCTAGAAGTAGCAAATGGTGGAGAGGGGACTCTTACCCATGTCTTCTGCTCCTGTCGCCGGTGAATGGCAATGGTTAACCTCCTCCCATTTTTAGGGGAAGTTCATTTTATCTCGCATGACAAAGTGGTCTCTCACGGCTCCTCTTTCTTCTCCATGCTCCAGCTCGGGTCTCTCCCCGCCTCACTCCCTGTGTCTCTTTTCCAGCCCCTTTCAAATGAATAAAAGATTTCACAGTTTCTTTATGAATCCTCTGCAGGTTTCAATCCAGCCTTTTTGTCGATTCAAACAAAATCCCTAAAGGGGCTTGGTTCCCTCTTCCTTTTCCTCTCTGTTCGATACGTTTGAACCATTTTAAACCTAACACATCTGAACGGTCCTTAAACGCAGGCGGCCAGTAATTGACTCGCAGATGTGAGCTGGAGCGTTGTCACTCGGGCTCTCACTCGAGACTGCTGCTGGTCCCAGGGAAGACAAATAACCTGCAACTTGGATTCAATTTCATTTCCTCTGCCCCAGTGAAACTTTTTTACCTGTCAGCCTCACCCTCGCCGGGAACAAAGAGCCAGCCTTCTCGAATCTGACCCGGGTGGGCTGCCATGTTTGGGAGGGGCTGAGAGATGGAGGCCGGGGCCCTTTGGTCGGGCTCTTTGCCCCAGGACATGGTCGTTGATTGGATTCCAGCAACCCAATTGGTTTTCTGTCTTAAGGCCCTTATCTCTCACTTTGGGGAATGAAGTGTCCAAATCTCAAAGGCAAAAGGAGAGAAGTCCCAATGCTTGTAGTTGAATTTGTGCTCCATCCCCTGCCTCATTCTACCAGAGAATCAGTTTCCGAGGTACTCCTCTGAACAGGGAAAATGCTTAACAAAGCAGTCTGTGATTAAACGTCCAGTGGGAAACATCAATTTTTGAATGGGCGATAAATATAAGCGAAGAATATTCAATGTTTATCAACCTTTGGAGATTTATTGGACTCGGGTGGGCTGATCAACCAGGAAGATGGAGGTTCTGGCAATGTCTCCCAGATATCCTGAGACAGAGCTAATTTTATATTATTTTAGTGTTTAATAAAGTTGGTTCATTAAGTGTACAATGAAACTTGATTTAATTTTTACATGTTTTAACCTTTAGAGATGAATGTACCTCAAGCCATAGAGAAACAAAATATTTGTTGAAGGCAGATTGGGGAAATACGGGTAATTACAGGGCTCTGATGGGATGTGCTAAAGCTAAGATCAGCCTATTAAATCAAGGGACTTGGTAGCAAATCACAGACACCAAACCTGAACCGGCTTAAGCAAAAAATAGAATTTATTGGGAGGCTATTAGGGGAGCTCAGAGAATTAGAGCACAAGGCGAGAAACCAGGCTACACAATGGTAAGTTCATGGGTAAGCCAGGGTAAGTTCATGGAGCCCAGGATTGGGAAATAGGTCTTTAGATGCCACCAGGACTCATCTCTGTCTTCAGCCTTACTCTCTCCTTGTCGATTCCCTCCACTCTGTACATGGAGAGTCACCTGCAGCTTCCAGACTCATATCTCGAAACCTCATCACCAGCAAGAGAAAAAGACCATCTTCTCTCCAGCATCAGTTCACCTTCTCTGGGGAAAGGACTCTCTGATTGGTCAGACTTGGGTTACATGTTCAAGTCCTGGACCAATCACTATGGCTCTATTCAGAGCACAGGGCAGAACAGTGGGGGTGGGGCCGGGGGGAGTGGCTCTCAGAAGAAGTGTGGGCGACACAGGCTCAGAAGCTTCTTCAGTTTCTGTCTGCACATTTATATGACAGGAAGAAAATACAGAAAACTATCAGAACCATGCATTGAAGACTTGTTTATATATGTGACAGTCCTGTAAATAGATTGTCCAAGCCACTGAAATAGGTGTGGCATCGACGTGCTCATTTTACTTATGAGAAAGGAAGGTCTGGAGAGGTTGGTGAACCTGCCCAGGGTGCAGGCACTGACGGGAGGAAGAGCTGCATTCGGGTTCTTGCCGGTCTGACCTCAGGGTCAGTGTCCCCAACAGTGACATATGTGCCCCTGTGCCACACTCCACCTTGCGATCTCTCCAAAACGCACCTTTGCTCATGGCATTCCCTTGGTTAAACAGTCATTCCTGCCTTTGCTTACAGGGTGAAGTTCAAATTCTCCGTCCTGGCCAACAAAGCCCGCCCACCATCTTGTCTCAGTCTGGTATTCCACCCCCGCTCCCTCCCTCCCCAGAAGACCAACACTGCATTAACAAACGGAGATTGACTCCTTGAGGCTGGGTCCTTCCTGTCACTTGTGCAGTATGCCCAGCTCACCACCCACTACTGCCTCTCTGCCAAGGTTCATTCAAGTTCACTGTCTTTCCACCTCCTGCATACCCCGATGCAACAAGTCTGCGGGGGGGGGGGGGGAAATAAATCCAGAACTCCTCAAAGTTTTCAGCCCCCTGGTTAGTACCAAAGGGGAAAGCTGTGATTGGTGCATAGCATTTAAATTCCAAAAATGAACTTATATTTAACATATTTTTGATTTAATTCTTATTGTATTTTTCCATTGCCATTTGACCCCTATACTCCCTTCCCCCTGCAGTCACCGCACTGTCGTCCATGTCCATGAGTCCTTTTTCCTTTTAGCTCAATCCTCCACTTCCTAAAGTCCCCCTCCACTGGCTGTCATCCTGCTCTCCATCTATGCCAAAAATAATTTAAAAAATCATTTTTTTCTGTATGACTTTAAAAACATCAGTAGATCTCAAGCAAAACTCCCCTCTGTTCTCTTCCCCCACGGCCTTGCCCTGGGTTTCTCTGCCCGTCCTGTCCCATGAAGGCTCCCCTCCACCCCCATCACCTGGGTGTTGAAGGTTGGTTATCACTTGAAGAGAACCTCTACTGAGCTCGGGTGATCTCTCGTTCCAGAGAGCAGGGGATCCTGTCTGTCACAGACCCGCTCTTGTTCCAATGGCCCAAGTGTATTCCTTGGTTGTCAGAGCAAAATCCTAGAAAATGGCATGTCTCCCGAGTGGCTGCTTGTGGATGCAGTGCCCTCCCCCCGTCTCTCACAGACCTGGGACTTATTTGCTCCCCAAAGTGAGATTGTTGGCCAGGCTGCTCGGGGGCCTGGGCCCTGTGTGTGCTTGATGGGCAGGAGCTGCTATACCGGTCAGGACTGCACAGGGTGAGACCCACTCGTGGGCCCAGGCAGGGACAGGCTGGGCGGGGCCGAGGGGGAGGCCTGGAGAGGAGGGGTGTCGGTGGGTCAGGCAGAGGAGGGGTGGGGGGCGGGGGGGGGGTGGGGGCACAAGTGGGGGATGTGTCCTCCTTCTCCACTCTGTCATTGACGCAGTGTGAGGCCACAGGCCGGTCACATCTACTTGCAGACCTGATGTTTTCTGTCAACATCGGTGCTTCCCAGATTGTATGACGAATGCTGTGGTTTGACCGTCACCCAAAGCGGGAAAGCACATGAGCAGTAATGGTGGGCCTGTGTGGTGCCCTCTGTACCGCTCAGTGACCCTCTGGACTCAGGTTCAGTTCCGGCGCACTGGAACCCTGGGAGTTTTATAGAATAGTTTCTTCATGATTTCCTGCCTGCTGACCTCCTCAAAGGAAGTGCCTGTTAGAGCCCCGCGCGAAGACGATGCGTGATAAACAATTCTGGAATGAACGAAGGAATGAAGAAGGCAGGCAGTGCTAACCTCAGAGCCATGCCTTCTTGAGGAGCAACGTGGAGCGTTCGGAGGGGCAGACCTTAAACTGACCGGGCCTGGCTTCCCATCTCAGCTCTGCCGCGAGCCGGTGAGTCAGAGTTTATAAAACGCGGACAGCATTCACGTCTTTCCGGGTCATGGTGAGGGTTGAGCAACGAAACGCTGAAGCCCGCAGCACACGGTTGGCGTGCACTGATAGGTGGCCGGGGCTGCGAGGAGCCGGGCAGCTCATGGGCTTGACTTCTGCATGGACCCTGGGGCACCCCGGGAAGGCGAGCGAGGAGCCTCCTCTCGGTTCCAGTCTCTCGGACAAGGAAGGGCTTGGTATTGTGGCACTTGTCACTATGCTAGGTTGGTGGAACTCACAGCGAAGAGATACTTTATTTCATTTTCACCTGTGATTCAGTGTGTATGCTTAACAGAATCCTCCTGTGGGAGTAATCAACTCAGAAAAATATAGACTCCTATTTCATTTGAGTTTTTCCTGTAAAAAAACCCCAACATGGCTATTAACCATTGGACTGGGTAGGCCTCTGTGGAGTCCCCTGCTCTACACCTCCATTTCCACGTCTGTTGCACAATATCTCAGTGACGCCTCTTGAACTTGAGTCTCCACCTTGGGATCTGCTTCTGGGGGAACCTGGGCTAAGAGTCTTTGGGAAGTGGGAAAGACACATGCTGGCCATCTTTTCCCCTCTGGCTAACAGAGGGAGACACCAGGGGACTTTGCAAGTGACATTTCACTTTCCATGTTGAGTGACAAATGTCACCCGATGAGGTGACGATGTAACTGATGTTGTTAGATTAAAGACTGATGATATTGAAAATGAGTCCTAAGCCCCAGTCACCTGAGGAGGACGGGCGGAGCCTGGGTGTCTTCTGCCCCGTTGCCTGGTGTGACCCTGAAGCTTTGCGCCCCATCAGCAGGGTGAGCGGGAACCTGCCTTGTCCATTTCTCAGCAGCAAGAGCTGTATCTTCCACGTCTTCTGAATCTCCTGTTGGAAAACCATGTCTTTTTACGTGCTTGTAGTTGTTCTTAAGGTTCTGAAGATAAAGGTGGCCTGATTGTTGTAAGAACAAGGCAGACCCGTCAACGAGGGACATTTTCCCTGGTTGGAGGAGCAAACAGGAAAACCAGAGGACATGTGGTTAAGGGTCCTTGGCCTTCCCTGTGAGTCTGGGAGGAAAGGAGTTAGAGCTTCCCCGGAGGCAGGGAAGGGAAGGCCGTAACACTGCTCATGAGGTTCCCAGGGGACAGGTGCTGAGAGATTTCTGCAGGAAATCAGCGCTCCGTCGTGGCGTCAGATGGTGAATTCGGCCGCTCCAGCTGCTGAGGAGCTGCCCCTGAGCTCTGTCCTTCCTCACCAAGAGCTCTGCCCTCATCCAGGCCTCCCCCGCCCCGCTCGGGTGGCTACAGGAGCCTCTCCGCCTCTCACCGCACACGGATACTGGCGCTGACCTCTCACTCCCCAGTGCTCCTCCGCTCTGGCTGGAGTTCAAGTTCTAAGCCCAGGCGCAAGGCCTTCATGATGCTAGCCTACTGTTCTGACCTTTCCCCCATGGCACTCACGGGCTGTCTAGCCCCCCTGCTGTTGCTCATGCTGTTCCCTGTGCCTGGGATGCCCTTCCTTGCTTTGCATCTCTGGCTCCATCCTGCTTATGCGACGAGGCAGAACTCAAATGTTTCTTGGACGTGCCGAGGTGTAGGTTACTGCTCCCTTCTCCGTGCTTGCGCAGGTTCTCAACACACCTCTACCATGAGCTGCTTAACTGGCCGGCTCCTCTGTTGGGATGTGGCTCTGAAGTGTCACTCACTGTGTCAGACTCATTCTGACTCTCCGAGGGGCACAGTGCCTGGTCCAGGACGGACACCTACTATAGGTTTGTGGGAAATAATTGGATGGCTTTGGACTTGACTTTTTCATGTTCACATGTCCACCCTCTTCACCCAGGCCTTAGACACCTGGAGAGTACGTGTGATTTATTTCAGGTTCTTTTCATAATCATTCCTGCCTTCTGACTTTCCCACAGCCCCCATGCCAGCCTGGGCATGTTACTGTGGGTGATAAGTGGCTATTGGATAAGAGAATGGATAACATTCATTCTTCTAGCTCTACAGCTCACCTCAGTGGCTTCTATCTCACGTGGATACGCTGTCAGAAAATATTTTTATCATCCTGTCATGCTTAGAAAGCCAGGTCCCTGATCCAGGTCATTTCTAAGTCAAAGTGATATAGTTTCCAGATCTCTGTGCTGAGAGGAAATCCCTGGCAGAGTCTCCTGCTCTGAGAGATGTGACATGTGCTTTTGTAGCACATCTCGCACACCTGTGGGTTGGTGAGAGGTAATTTAACACCTGTCCAGGCATCCCTTGGATCCCTGCAAGTGGGTTAATGGGATGTCAGGCTCAGCATTAAGAGAAGCATCTGAGCCCGCTGGTGTTGCAGAGTATAAGCACCTCCGGCAACAGGCGCTGCCCCCTACTTGGTTCCTCTTCACAGGGCAGCCCTTGCCGGACTGCTGGAAAACCACACTTCTCTGATAATAACATACCTTCTCTGTGGTTCCCTACGGGCTCCGTTGTGTGGGCCATGCTTGAGGGCATGGTGGGTAGCTGCTTGTTGGGTCTGCTCCTGTGAGCACTGGAATCCAGGGTGTAGTTTTCACCGTGGTCTCCCAGATCTAGGCATCTGCTCTGCCAGAGTGTCCCAGATTTTGTAAAACTTGCAAAATGATTCGCTAAGACAACCCAAAATATGAAATAAAATGTGTTGGATTTACCAGACAGTACTTTCACGATTGTTATACTTTTAAGTAACAATGTACAGCCTGGGTATAATGTTAACTTTCTGTCTCTTCCTTTTTGAGAACTGGCAAAACTTGCCGAGCCAGACCAGACAGAGCTTTCAGTGTTTCAGCACTCGGGGTGGAGGCCGGGTAATACAGGGAAGCCGCATCTCATGCTCAGTTAACTAATGCAAATTCAATAGGGGAGAGAGAGAGGGAGATATTTAGAGAGAGGACAATTAGCAACGCGCCTTGTCTGGAGGGCATGCCTACTGTTCTCAGTGGCCCATTTCCAGGCACGAGTGAGGAGGTGATGGTGCTGGTTTGCTGTTGGTCTTGGCTCCTGTGAGCCTCTGGCAGGCGAGCTCCTGGCCACGGTCCCGTTGTCTACCGAGGCGTGCTTCCTCCACCCAACCCTCGTTGCCACCTCCTTCCTGCCTGTTACTGAGTCCATGATACACGGCAACACCTTCTACTGGGCAGGTCTGTATGTACCAAATGAGGCAAACTGGAGTTTATGGATGATTTAAGGATTTCTCATGGGACAGTTGCAACAGATTCCTTTGCTGTTCATGTGGAATGTTAGGCCCCGATTTCTGGGGCAGAGGTAACTGCACCAAAATGACCACAGTAGCAATGAGAACAACATAAACAATGATGCTGGCCGCCCCTCGCTGGTCCCCTACTCGGCCCGGTCACCGTGATGGTGCATGCCGAGCGCTAGCTTCATTTTATCTTCACAGCAATTCTGTGCATCGGCTGTTATGGTATTTTGATGCGACCTTTTACATTGAGGTATACATTTCGTAGAGCATATTTGGGTGACTCTGTTCACATGTGCAGACTCATGTCACCACCGCCCTGATCAAGAGGAAGCATTTCCCGAGCTGGCAAGTGCCACAGTGTGGATCGGAACCGGGTCGACAGCGTTCCAAAGGCTCTCAGCTGCTACCTCTGTGTGGCGGGCACGGCAGCTCCGGTTTTCCAGTCCCAGGGGAGAAGCCCACACAGATGAACACGTACAGACTGAATACAAGCATGTTGACTAGAGGAAGCCATCAAGGTTCTTGTACCAAATGCCCCTTTCCAGCCGCTTTTCTGCAGATAGCTGAGTCTTGGAAATTCAGGCCCTTGCCAGCACAGGGGGCTAGGCTACTGCGAGAGCTAAGTCTCCCTTCCCGTATTCAGTCTTGATTCCTGACTTCAACAGAAGAGGTATTACTTTGATGTGTGAATCGTGCCTTTAATAAAAAGCTTGCTGGCTCCCTCGTGTCTCTTAGAACAAGACAGTAGTTCTATTGTGCCGGCGTGTGTTGTAACATTTTGGACAGAAGGAATGACATTTACATGAACAGCCATCCTTGGAACGCAGGAGATAAGGCAATTTCAACTTTGCCTGGAAGAAGAGTCCCCAACGTTGATTTTAAATCAAACCGAAGTAATAGCGTGTCATCCAGCTTCCCCTTCTCTACCTGGTGTTAATTAAAACCCTGATAACAGAACTCAGTCAACACCCATACGAGGAAGACCACAGCACCACTTAAATGTGTTGAGATGAAGGGCAGTTAGTTAATCAGAATTAAAACAAAATGCCCCCACAAGTCTTCCTTCTCATTTGGCTTCTCCTGGATAAGATGATTAATAAGTACAGGTAATTTCTAAAGGCCCCCCCCTTTCCACCCTGCTGTACTTTCCAAACTGTTGGAAATAATTGAGCAATTACTTTGTGTAATGTTATCAAAGTTTATTAAATTGTTCCCACTAGCTTTGTCCAATTACCCATGTTGGCTGATTTGCATATTGCAAAGCAAAGTGGCGAAAGCTGTTCCCAGAGTGAAACCTACTTGTTTTTGAGCAGAGAGAAGTCTGTCCAGTTCATTTGGTTCAA
>PVKM010016592.1:12748-26793 GCA_004027735.1 Carollia perspicillata
TTCAGGGCTCTAAATGTACCAACACTGCGTGGTCCCCAACGAGGCCAGGGTGTGCTCCCACACTCCTGCACATCTCATTCAGTTCCAATTTGGCTGTGACATCAAGCATCCACTTAAAATGCAAATCCACTCTGACAGGACAGACAGATTATTTCAAAGCAATTCAGCAGCTCAAGGACCTTGGAATTTTGTAGTGACGGGCTGAATGGTCCTAAATGAAAGATTGTTCTTTTGGTGGGGGTGGGTGAAAAATGAACCTCGAACACTTTCCATTTCTCTCCCTGTCTCAGGATCCTCTTCCTAGATTGCGTTTGAACCTTGCTTTTGTTTCCAAACTGTTACTGCTGATGCTTGGCCCCTGATGTGTTACTATTGATGGCAACTATGGCAAGTTGCCAATGTGTGCAAAAGTGACAGTCGTGTAATACCCCCCACCCCCGATATGTCGGTTCAACAGTGACCGCCACATGGCCTTTCCTGGTTCGTCTCTGTTGCCTTGGACTTCCCTGTTCACTGAGCCATTTCGAAGTCACTCAAAGGCTTGTCACATTTGCCCATACGTCCTTCAGTGTGAATCTTGCTTTTTTTTTTTGAGGTCTGTGAAATGTGTGCTTGACGATAATTTTATATAATGAAATATTATGTAGCCATTAAAATAATATTTTGACATGGGCAATATCCTTCATAACTTGAGAAAATAGAAATATTCATAATTTGAGAAAATAGAAATACAGAACATAGAGTGTACTTTCATTTTATAGCACACAGAGTCTGAAAGGGTGTGTATCACATTGTAGTTTCTTTCTTTTTATTCTCACTCAAGGACATTTTTTCACTGCTTTTGAAGGGAGAGGAACGGAGGGGAAAGAAAAATCAGTGTGAGAGAGAAGCGTCAATCAGTGGCCTCTCATACACGTGCAGACTGGGGATTGTATGTGCCTGGACCAGGGATCGAACCCACAACCTCGGCATGTGCCCTGAGCAGGACTCACACCTGCAGCCTTTTAGTTACAGGGCCACACTCCAACCACATGAGCCACGCTGGCCAGGGCTTTTGTTGCTCTTTTTGATTATCTTTTTTTTTCCTACTTTTTTTCAGTGAACATATGTCATTTGTGTAATAAAAAGAAAAGAACCTGAGGGTTTTTCAAACCATTCACCAACACAGTGTGAGAAAGTGGCAAAGGGATGCTGAATTCTGCCACTTAGATTGTGGAGAGATGTGCCAGGGAGAGGGAATGGCCTCTGATGTGCGTGGGCTCTCCTTAATCAAAATGATAACAGGAGTGAAAGTGATTAAATTCTTTTGATTAACACATGCTTTATGAAGCACCCACTGTGGGCCAGGCATGGCTGCCAGTCGGGATTACAATTATGAGCCTAGAAAGGAAACAAATACATCTTACTACTCCAAGTACGGGCCATGGGTCAGCGTCACCTGGGGACTTGCTAGACATTCAGATTCTTGGGCCTCGTCCCCTACTTGCTGAATCCAAATCGATTTGTAATAAGCTTCCCAGGTGGTTAGAGTACACGTTAAAGTCTAGGGGGCGCTAGGCTGGAGCTGGACGTCCTTGACCACTGGGCATGTGTCTCAGCTGTTCCTGACTTCACAGATCGCTCAGAACCTGTTTGGAGGAGGGGCTGGTGGGAAGGGTCAGGGCCGTACGGTGGTGCTTGCAGCGGGTTCCTGATGCACCTGTGTTGACCACATGAACAGCTTCCGTTCCTGCCTCAGCCTTTCTGACCCGCCACTGCCAAGGAAGCACCGTCAGACACCTCGGCTGGCATTCAAGGCCCAGGACAGGATAGGCTTTTGTGATTAGTCTCCTTATCCTTGAGCAGCCATCCATCCTCTCAAAACTGTGCCTTTGCCCCCACTAGAAGGAACTCTCAAAATGCCGATGCATAGCTTCCCTCTTCTTTAAAACCCATGCGCCATGACACCTCCTCCAGGAAGCCTTCTGGGGATACGCCAGCCATCGGGATCTCTTTTCCACACTTTGGCAGGGCCTACCATCCGTGGCATTCACTTGCCCTTTACACACATGTTACCTGAAGAAATTGAAACTCCCAGAGCCTCAGTTTCCTCAACTGAAAAAATGGAAATCTTAGTTCCTTCTTCACAGGGAGTCTGGAGGATAAACTGACAAATGCATGTGAAGTACTTAGGGTGGTGTCTGCTCAGTATCTACATTCCAGAAACTGATCTGAGCTTATCAATGTCAGAAAGACACTGGACTTCACGATGTGCTCCTTATTTTACAGAGGAGGAGACAGAGGCACAGAGAGGGTGACTGACTTGCCCACGGTCACCGCAGCAAGTGAAGGGGGAACCAGAGGCTCAGGTGCCTTACTGCTCCGCACACACTTAAAACATTGTGATGAGGCCACGTCACAGGAGGTCTACCCTCTCGATGCACTTCTAAGTGCACGATGCAGCGTTGTTAACTGTAGGTACACTGCCACACAGCCAGTGCCTGGAACTCCTCTGTCGTGCTTATCTGGAACCTTCTACCTGCAAACAGCAGCTCTCCATTTCCCTCTCCCTCGGCCTCTGGAAACAGCCATTCTCCTCTCTGCTTCTGTGGGCGTGGCTACTTTAGGTGCCTCATATGTGGGCAGTCATATAGCATTTGTCCCTCTGTGTCTGGCTTATTTTATCTAGTACAGTGTCCTTCAGGTTCATCCATATTGTCACGTATGGTGGGATTTCTGTCCTTTTTGAGGCTGGAGAGCACTCCCTCGTATGCATTTAGAACTTGGAACCTGGTTGGTGGGAATGTGAAATGGTGCAGCCACTCTGAGACCAGCACAGGGGGGCCCCGGCAATTAAAAGTAGAACTACCACATGACCCAGTGACTCCACTTCTGGGTATTTAGCCAAAAGAATCAAAACCAGCATCTCAAAGATACGTTTGTATTCCCGTGTTCATTGCAGCATTACTCACAATAGCCAAGATGTGGAAACAGCCTCAGTGCCCGTCAACGGAAGAATGCGTGATGTGCACGCTCTCGAATACGTGCATTCGGTGGTCACTCAGCAACACGGCACTAAAGGTGGCTGTCTGTGTCGGTTACACAGTTTTCGTACCAACCGGCTCACCTTTAGGGGCTGAGGTTTGGCTGGAACACAGGCACCCTCTCCATTCCCGGGGTCTGGTTTGGGTATGTTGGCACAAAGACACATGCAGGATTTGGGGGAGGATTTGTGGCCTTCCTCATGGCCTTCCCCATGACCTTCCCCATGACCTTCCCCATGACCTTCCCCATGGCCTTCCCCATGACCTTCCCCATGACCTTCCCCATGGCCTTCCCGGTGGCCTTCCCCAGCCCAGACAGAGGGACATCTTCCCACCCACCCGTGGCGTAGGCAGCTCTTTCTGGTCATCGTACTTGGTTCGCTGATGGAAATAAGAAAGAGTGCTGGCACTGGACTTAGGGGCCCGGGGTTAGAGCTCCCTGATGTACATGTCGTGTGCACATCTGCTCATCTCTCTGAGCCTCAGCTGACTCATCGATAAAATGGGGACCACGATGTCAACCTCACAGCGTCGTCCTAAGAGTTGAACGGGGGCGTGGAGGGAGGGCCTGTCAGGCTGTTGACGTTCAAAGCACAACCCGCTGAGGGGTGAGGACGTTGAGTGCAGAGACCGTAAGTAGTTACTGAACTGACGTGGCGTGTCTCTCTTTGACTTGACGTTAGGTCCCCGACACAGTTCACGTCCCTGGTCTCCATAATTCCTCTTAACCACTACTTATTGTGTTCTTGGGTCGAGGCAGCTCAGGTGCCTGCGCCGCCTCTACTAGAAAATGATGTATTGAACGTTTGTAAGCGTCTTTGTTCCTTTTGCCGCGTGACTCGGGGTGAACTCCGGGCAGAGTGATGACCGCGGGAAGAGAGGGTATTGTGCTCACCATCCTGCTTCCCTAAGTGCGTTTTCATTTTGCTCTCTTATAACATCGTGTAGATGTTGCCACGGCTTCACCAGCACCGGGTTTTTATAAAACATTTTAAATTGAAAAATGCCTACCTTTGTGTTTTTTAAACAAACAGAGTTCGGGCATCACTTAGTCAGCCGAGCACCTTCCACATGCTCAGAGTACTGCACGACATCGAACGGTAAACAGTTGATTTTCTATTCTTTCTCCCAGCCCCCCACCGCACCCAGATGTGAGCCACAGGAGGACAGTCTGTGGTCCCTTCTACAGCTGGAACGTGCTGGGGTGGCAGTGAGTATTTATTGAAATGATCGCGTTCATCTTGCTGAACACAGTGTGTTCAAATAACACTTCGATTTAGTTCTGCCCCGGGATGGCGTGCGTCGGATTAGAACCCAGGTTCTGCTGGACTCCACGGGGCTTCAGGAGACGGAGTGTCTGAGGTCTCTCAGAGCACAGCTGCCTTCCTGTGAGGAGGTGCGGCCGAAGCCTCGCAGCCTGAGGTTTTGCAGAGGAAATTTGGGCCCGTAACCCAGCACACAGATTACAGATGAGATCGTTTCCATCAAAGGCACACTGATGCAGGCTGGGAGGTGTCGGCAACACATGCATTGTCTGGTTTAGTCAGATGCAGCCCCCGGGCTAAAGGTCTAAAGAGAAGATGGCTGAAAAATACAACCTGGAGATTATTGCAATGAGTGAGGTTGTTTTCAAAGCAGGGTTTTTAATAACTCAGTTTAAGCTGGCAACCAGAAGGAGATAAGGGCTCAGTTGATGAGGAGGCTGGGTGTGAAGAACGCGTGTGTTGTGGTTTCAGGGGGGGCTGTGGGAGCTCGGGGGGGCTGCTGGGAAGGCAGAGACTGTTGGAGGGTGGGTGACATCAGTCGGTGCTCCGTTGGAGGATGCTTTGAAATAACAAAGAGGGGATGCTTGATATGTTCCAGGGAAAGAAAAAAAAAAAGATAAAGCTGAGGAAGACTGGCAGCTGGACACCGGAGAGAGGGAGGAGCGGGCGGTGGTGGAAGGAGGGTGTGTGTGGGCATCTCCTGCTGGGCTGGGGGATGGGGTTCCGCCCTCTGCTCTAGACGTGTCCTCTGAGGTCACTGCTAGGGGGCTGTGCAGAAGGGCGAGGCTGCCTGAGGGAGGGTGCTGGGGTGCTGCCTCCTAGCACCTTCCATCTGCCCCGGCCACTCACCCCCCACCCCGGCCCATCCAGACTCCATCTCCCAGCCTTCAGCTGGGCTTTCAACAAAATGCCTCAAGGGGTTGCCTCGTCTCTTTCTTTCCAACGCTCCAACTTTCCAGCTGCTGCCCGGAGTGTGTGTTCTTTCGAAGAAATTCATCTGGTCTCTTTATTTCTCTGTTGAAAAACCTCTGACTGCTCCCCACCACTGCCAGGAAGTCTCTTCGGTGTGGCATTCACGGCCTTCCACGAGCTGTTCCGCAGGCCCTGTCTCTCTCATCTCCAGTCCCATTACCCCCACATCATGCTCTGCAGCCTCCTGAGAGGGCTTGCTTTCCCCAGACCCAAGTGCTTTCGCATAAGGGATTTCTATCCTCCCGGAATTCCTGGAATTCCCTTCCCCTTTGTGC
This sequence comes from Carollia perspicillata, assembly GCA_004027735.1. Lineage (NCBI taxonomy): Eukaryota > Metazoa > Chordata > Mammalia > Chiroptera > Phyllostomidae > Carollia > Carollia perspicillata. The sequence continues at coordinate 18,284 of PVKM010016592.1, forward strand.
ACCTGGAAAATGCCCACTCTTCCTTTGAGGACCAGTTCACATGCTCCCCTCTTTGGGAACACTTCCTTCCTCCCATTTTGATGAGAACTGGAACAGTTATGTTAAACGAATGAAGATCTAACTACCCAATGGGATAAAAGGCAGAGAGAACTTTGTTGAAGGCACAGGAAAAAAAAAAAGGAGCTGGGCGTGGATCTCTATTACGTGCCGGCAGCTCACAAAGCCCATCAGAGCCTGGCGTTTCAGGGACACCAGGAGAGGAGACCGAGCTCAGTGGACAGTAGGCGGCGTCCTTGGCAGCCCCGAGGTTATGGTCCAGAGGCCGTGCTGCTCCTTTAGTGAGGGTGGGCTATTTCTCTGTGGGCTGGGAGGGAAGAATCTGAGACCCTAAAAGCCCCGAATCACCCTCAATATTGGAGGAAGCTTAGTTCAGTTAAGAGAGATATTTTAGCAAAACGTGTCTATCTTCACTGTTGAAAGATGTGTTGCTCGGTCAAATGCCGGTTACTCAGAAGTTCCTGACACCTGGTTGCTGAGCGCCCTGGGCTCGTGGGCTTGCAGCCCAGGAATGGGGTGGCTTGTCCCTCCCTTGGAGGCCACCGCACTTCGTGTCCCTCTTTTTGCCTACATGGCTCTCACCTCTTTTTCAGGCGTCAGCTTGAATGTCCATTCTTTCCTTGGGGAAGACTTTCATGGACTTGGACCCTCCTGCATTCTGTCTGTCTCCTTCATGACACTTACCTGCACTTACATTTGGAGCAAATTGGGAGAGCGGCTTGTTTAATTCCTGCCCCTCCTGCTGACCTGGGAGTGCCACGGCGAGAGAATAGTTTGTCACTGCTTAGTTTTTGTTGGCCCGGTGCTCTATCTTCAGCCCCTCTTCCACGCCTGCCACTGGACAGCCGACAAACCTTGGTGGCCTCCGTGAAGGGCACAGTGCCTTCTCCTTGAACAAAAGAATGGCAGAGCAGGTGGTTCTGCTCCGTCTCTGCCACTAGGGGGCAGAATCAGGAAAGTCTATTCCCAGCATGCAGAAGCCACGGCAGGGTGGGTGGGGGGGGACCTGCTTCCTCTCCAGCAGGCCCTATGAAAAGGAGGGCAAGAGAAGAAGGGCTGAAGAAAGAGGTGGCAGGGAAAAGGAATCTAGACCTGGGCTCTAGACTCTGACATTCACTGAGTCCTTTCAGCCTGTCTCCTCATCTGGAAAACGGGTATTTGGACAAAATGGCCCTTCAAGCTCCGTCCTGCTTCTGTTGTTGAGGATCAAGTTCGCAGGATGCCGTAACAAATGGCCTCAGTGAGGAACGGGGCTACAGGTGCAGCCCTGACGCGTCCAGCTCACTGCCTGTGTGACTGTCGGAACTCGGAGACAGCATCTGTGTGAAACGTGATGGCATCCAGGGGCCCCAGAAATTCTCCATCTGCCCCACCTGGTTTCTGCACACGACCAGGTGGGATGGCCAGTTGTTTCCTTCCTCAGAGTTAGAGTTTCAGCTCTGAGATGTGGGTGGATGGCTCAGTGTGGACAAAGCGCGGCCCAGTGGGAAGTAGAAGGCTTCGGTTTCTGTCCCGAGTGGAAGGCTTCCAGGGTGATTCAGGGCGACTGCAGTCTGCTCTGTGTCCACAGGCTAGGCACTTTCTGTCTCTGAGCCTTAGGAGCTCCATTTCCAATGAAGAGGAAGAAAATAATCTGTAGCTAAAAACCCTTTCAGCTAAAGCAGTATTTGATTTTAAATGGCACATAAAGATTCTAACACTGTACAGCCAACCACAAATAAATCTTGCAAAGGGGTCTCGAGACCCCACCTGACTGTGCCCACCGTGGACACCTGGGTCTGGACTCCAGGACCCACTGGGGACTACCCAGACATGGCTTGGCCGTGCTCTAGCACCTGGAGGAGAGCTGCCTTCGGGTTCATTGAGGGCCTTGACGTGAGGTGTAGCGGGCACTCTCTTCCTCACCAGGACGAGCACTGGATACACACCGTGTGCCAAGAACCTATTCCTCCCCGCCAGCCTCCCAGAGACCACAGCTGTGGGCCTGGGCTGGAGAGAAGTGACCCCCCGGATCACATGCCTCTTCTCCTGAGTTCCACACACAGATTTACTCCTTTTTTAAATTTTTTATCCTTATTTGAGGATATATTTACTGATTTGAGAGAGAGAGAGGAAGGTGGCTGGGGTGGGGGGAAGAGGGAAAGAGAAGGAGAAACATCGATCAGTTGCATTTTGTATGCGCCCCGACGGGGGATTGAACCCACAGCCCAGATATGTGCCCTGCCTGGGGATTGAACCAGCAACCTTTTTGGCATACAGGATGATGCTCCAACCCACTGAGCCCCCTGACCAGGGCCCATGGGTTCTCCTCTTTATGTTCAACACTCAACCCATTCATTCTGCAAATATCCATTCAGCACTAGCGGTAGACTCTGGGCCCAGCACTGTCTTGGGTTGCAGGGCTGCAGCTCAGAATGACAGACAGAGGTCCCTGCTCCTACTTGCTAGTGGGAAGAGACAGAGAAAAGCCGCCAGATGGATGTGCAAGGTGGCGGGTGGTGGTAAGTGTGGCGGAGGACTATACAGCAGGAGAGGACAGCAGAGGTGCCCATGGGACCTCCTCTGAGGGGTGGCCAGGCACGCGAGGTGACGTGGACGAAGTGAGGGAGTGAGCCGGGCAGGTATCTGAGAGGAACAAGTCTGTCTTGGCTTTGAAGGGGCCTCTGCTTCTAAGTTGCTGCTCTCTGCCCCTCAGGTGTTCAAGAAGCCTTCAGGTTTGCAGGTGGCATCTTCTGTGTCTCTCTGAAACCCACAGGCAACGGGGCAGCTTTCTGTAGCTCCCTTCAGTCTGGCCCTTCAGTTTATGTTTTCTCTGATGGCAGCAGTCTGTCCGAGAGATACTGGGTCGGCCAAAAGGGTCATTTGGTTTTTTCCCCCGTAAGATGGCTCTGGTACCGCTTAGTTGTCTCTAACGCCATTCAAAACTATTTTGTCAGATCGTGTTGTGACAGCTGTCATATCAGCGTGCATTTGAAAAAATTGATCAAAATGAGGTATTTCTGTCTAGTCATTTTAATATTGAAGGTGGAAGAAAATATATAACATTTTCAGCATATCATGCTTTATTATTTCAAGAAAGATAAAAACACAACGGAAATGCAAAAAAAGATTTGTGCAGTGTATGAAGAAGATGCTGTGACCGGTCGAACATGTCAAAAGTGGTTTGTGAAATTTCGTGCTGGACATTTCTCACTGGACAACGCTCCACAGTTGGCTGGACCAGTTGAGGTTGATAATGATCAAATCAAGACATTAACTGAGGACGATTAATGTTCTACCACATGGGAAATGGTTGACGTAGTCAAAATATCCAAATCAATAAGGTTATTGGTGGAAATAAATATGTCTTTTATTTTATGGAAAAAAACGAAACGGACTTTTTGGCCAACACAGTACATATTCTCTTTGCCCGGAGGCAATGGTGGTACCTTGTTTACAGTCCGGGCTGAAGCAGATTCTCCTTTGGGTGGAAACAAGGACTGCATGACCCCTGAGCAGCATCCTTTTGCTTCCCCCGGAAACAGCGTTGCGGAACTCGAAGGCTGACCACTCCATGCCCCACGTTGTGAGGATTACAAAGTGAGTTTTCAGAATGAGCTCCTTGCTGATCCTTGAATGTCTGGGGAGGGCGGGGAGGTGAGCCCGTGCCTGACAAAACAGCCAGCGGGGAAGGACCAAAGCAGGAGACTCGGGCACACAAAGGAAGACTTTCCTCATCTGCACCCCGGGCTCCTGAGAGGGGGACACCTCAGATCACGGCGGATTATCAGCATTCGAAACCGCTTCACGCATCAACCAGGAGCTGGAAAAAGATTGACTTGTTACAGGCTTATTTCCGTAGGAATAGACCCAGACCCATCCCGGTGGGTCAAATGGTCCCTGTGGCTTAGACTTCACAGCCTCCTTCCCGCCACCTCCTCACTCCTGACCCCGCTGTCATCCTTCGTTGCTTTGCGCTCTCACCCGAAGCCCCCCCCCCCGCCCCCCAGGAACCTCACCAGTGGCGGGATCAGAGTCCTCCTCCGTTCAGCTCAGAGTTGGGCACCTCTCGGGGCCCCCTCTCCCACACAGTGCACAGGTGGAAGTTCTAACCCCTGGAACCTCAAAGTGTGACTGCGTCTGGAGGTTTCTTCGGGTGCGATCCCAGGAAGCACAGTGAGGGAGGGGGAGGGCAGACCAGGAAGGGAGCGAAGGGGACAAATGGGGTGTCGTCGAGTGACTTAGTGCAGAGGGCAGCTGGGTTCGTTCTCCCTGGGGACCTCCCGAGGAGCGCAGAGAACACACCTTGGACTGTCCCACCAGGGCCCAAGGAAGCTGAGACGTTGATCCATCAGCTCCTGTGCCTTCATCTATTGAGGGTCTCATCTGGGGCAGTAACTGCCCTATGCATAGGCTTACCTTTTTCACGGGCCAGACACGCCCCTGAGGCCCGGGAGATGGTGCAGGAGAGAGACTCGGGAAGATGTTGGGTGTGTAGGAATGTCGGCAAGCGATCCCTGGAGCGGCCGGAGGGGCCCTGGGGTGGCATCACAGTGCCCACTCCTCCAAGCCCCCGTCTCCCCAGACCTCTCCTCCCTTGGGCTCCAGCATGCTCCACACCCAGCCCAGTCCAGCCCGATGCAGACCACTTTTCCTCCCCCTCTCCGCCTGAGCTTCCGACTTCTCTCCGAGCGGCATTTGCTCCGCGAACACCCAGCGTCTGTTTCAGATGTGCACTTCAGTGGCGACACTTCTGATCCTCCGGACTCCCCGCTCACGCGGATGAAAGGCAGAGCCGCGCAGAACCCGGGATGAAAGGACTCCTCGGGCAGGTTGCCTGTCTGCCGAAAGGGGAGCCTCTGCTTGCAGCCCTGTGCGCCCTGTGGCTTCAGACAGCCCTGGGCTAGCCGGGCAGCGCGGCCCGGGGGAGAGGACTGTTTCCGGAGCCAGAGCCCTTGTTTCTCAGACGGCCACGTTTGAAAGTGGCATCCTTCTGCGTTCTCTTCTTCTGGCCCCTTTAAGAGAGATTGTGATGTCATTCCAAGAAGATTCTGCTCTCTGAGTGGTTCAACAAGAGCTTTGATACGGCCTTTCAACTTCCAGATTTGGGGGCTGGGGAAATTGTTCCACATGCCACATGCTAAGTATTAAATCCATTGAGTTTTTCTGTGTGAGAAGGGAACATGTCAGAAACAGTGGCCAACATTCTGATGTGGGGTGTGAGCCTCCAGGGCGTTGTCTGGGGACCGCTGGCCGCCAGAGGAGGCGGAGTGGGGAATGGTCACATTCCCGCTTCCCAGACGGCTCAGAGGTGTAGGGGGAGGCAAAGACGTTTTTGTGATTTCCAAGTTCTCAGGACCACCAGCTCCTCTCCTGTGTGGGGAGGGAATCAGGCCAGGTTGGCTCAGGCTCTGGGACCCTTAAATATCCCGATATGCATTTGGGAAACCGACCTAGAGATGGTTAGACAAAAAAAATCATTAGGGAAAAAAAATAAAACAAACTCTGACCACAGGGGGTCAGTGAGGCCCACCAAGTAGAGGCCCTTAACTTGGGTTTCCCCCGAACCAGAGCTGGAGACAAGGCCTGGGTGCAGGTCCTTCGTTCGGGAGGTGACATTAGGAAGCCAGAGCAGAGGGGAGGACAGCCAGAGAGGTCCGTTGGGGAGCTGGTCCTTGAGGAGGGTGCTGGGTCTAGCCCCCCAGGGATCTACGAAGCACCATGTCGAACACACTTCAGAATTGCCCCGCAGTTGTGGGGGGAGGCCAGGAATTTACCCACTGACTTTTGTCCCCCAGTAGTTGATGTGCGTCCCTGGGGACATTGGCTCCCTTTCACTTCTCGTTGCCTACAAGGCACCCGAGTGGCTTTCTCTGGGGCTCGCTTGATGTGGGTGCCGCTGCCCTGCAGGGAGCTGCCCACCACGGCTGTGCCAAAATTGGGGGAGGTCAGTCGGGGGCTTGAAGTGCATCACAGACCTCTGCTTAGACTCTCAGTTGGGAGAATTCGGGTTCATTCACCCCTATGGTCCTTTTCACTCACCTCTGAGCACCGATAGTGTGCCAGCTGTGCTGAAAGTTGGGAAGGGAGTGGTGGGTTCCCATAGGTCTCCCTCTAAGGCAGCTCCGAGTGAGAGGGGAAGGCAGAGAGACTTCCGTAGCTCCAAGGCACTCAGAACCACAAGCCCCGCTCCTGTGGGGAGGGCGTCTGGCCGGGTGATGCCAGCCGCAGAGCCATTGACTGTCCCCCCACACACTTGGGAAACTGATCCGGAGATGGTTTCTCTGTCGTCCCATCTTTGTATGGGAAGAACGGAGTGTGTGTGGACGGAAGAAGAGGCTGGTCCTTCCAGTCTTCCCGGATCGTGTGCTCATTGGCAATCGGTTCCTCTCCTCCGGCCCCCAGGGAGCTGACCTGCTGCTCATGAAGGAACAAGGCGAGCTCTGAAGGGGGGATTCTAGGAGGTCAGGGTGTTCACATTGACAGACACTCAAGGAGGTCCCGAGGGTGTGACTGATGGGGAAGGGCAGCATGACAAGTCATTTGGTGCCTGGGCAGGTGGTGTAGGGTGCCGTCCCTGGGGCCGGAGAGGCCAGGCCAAGGGGCTGGTCTGGGGAAAGGAGGAGGAGCCCAGCTCGGACCTGCCCAGTGTGAGGTGTCGGCGCGAGGCAGACCAGGCTGCTGGGGTCCAGTTTTCTGCCCTGTCTTCCTGTCTCCGCCCGAGCTGCCTTCCTTTATGTCTTGGCATCGACTCCTTCAGATCCCGGCCGCTTTCTCTTCCCGGTCTGGCATCCTCTCCAGCCTCTGGGTGTTCTGTCTGGGTTCCAGCGAGGCGGGCCGAGGCTGTGGAGTCAGAGAAAGCTGGACTCAAAGCCCAGGGCTGCCCCGTAAGAGTTCTGCAGCCTGGAGCACCCCTCGCCCCCAGTTTCTGCTTCTCCCCGGGGTCTCTTCTCAAAAGTCACCTCAGGGGTCCTTCTGATGCCCAACTAAAAGAGGACCCATGCCCTCACTCTCTAACCCTTTCCTTGTTTTATTTTTCTCCATCAGACATTTAAATGCCTGTGTTTACTTGTGTATTGTATGTGCGTGCCCCGCCCGGGTGTAGGCCTTAGGACAACAGAAACCTCATCAAACATCGCTGAGTCCTCTACCACTCAGTGCACAAGACAGTGTCCAGCTCCTAGTGGGCTCTCCATAAGCATCTGTTGAATGAATGAAACTAAATCGACTCTTGAGATTGTGGATGCAAAGAGGTTCAGTGCGACAACAGTACAGAATTCCTTGACCCTGAGGCCCCAGGACCCACTTCCCCCGGAAAGGGGAGGACCGGTCCCCACCCAGGTTTTGTCGGAAACATTGAAGGGCTGCACGAGACACACGGCAGGCACTCGGGGAGTCCGCTGGACTCACCACACCGGCCTGTCGGAGGTGATACCTTGTTGGATTTCACCTGGCATTTGAAAGCAAAACAATTCGTATTCGAAAATCTCATTACCAGCATCTCGCCTCCAAATCCATTAATGGCCTGAGTGTTTCTGGCAACCTAGATCACCGCGGATTATAGCATGACACGCAACTCTGGGGAAAACTGTGTGTTTCGAGGCGTTTGTGTCTTTCAGTTGTCAAATATTCACAGGGTTATGATTCTCAAAGCAAGCACACAATGTCGGGAAATCGGTGACAGAATAAAGGCTCTGGGATGCACTGGGAGGCGGCGGCCAAAGGACTCCACCCTGACAAACCTAATCCTGGGGACGGGAAAGTAAAAACCGCGCCGGAATATCAATGCGCACACAGGGGAAGGCCCGCTTTTCTCCAGCTCGGGTCCAGGTCTCACCTCGCTTAGCCCTCGAGGACTTCTTCACCGGAACTTCAAGTCTCCCTGCGACCCCCTTCCTCCCATCCCCCCACCAAGGGCCTCCTCTTCTCCCACCCAGACTCTGCACTGGCCAAATCTGGCTGATTCCCCAGTCCCCAGTCCACATGGCCACCCCTGCCTTGGTGGGCTTGGATGGCATCCCAGCCCAGTGGAGCTGGAGAAGTTCTGTAAGATGGAAAATGAAAACGATAAAAGAGGGCTGGGGTTCTGCAGACCCATGAACTACAGCCCATGTTACCTTCCTCTTGGAGCTTTGCAGCTCACCCAGGCAAGTTCAAGGCTCTCCCATATCTCATGGTCAAGACACCTGTGTGTATTGGTTTAACCTAGCCTTGACCATGGAGCCTTTAAGTTGACCATGGGAACTGTCCAAATTCTGTGGAAAACTGATGCACACATTGAAGTCCCCCCATTTCAGCAGACGAGGAAATGAAGACCCAGGAGGCTGCTCAAAGTGCTCGGTCACTTGGCTGGTCACTGGCAGAGCCCGGAGGGCTGGACACCAGGGGCCATGACGCTTAGTTTAGGGCTCCTCGTTCACTTGCCCGCCATTCACTTCACCTCACAGCAGCCCACCCCACCCCACCCCCCTTCC
>PVKM010016593.1:0-26677 GCA_004027735.1 Carollia perspicillata
TTTCATGGTTGTCATTTAGGTTTCTTCCCACTAATTCAACAAACTTCCTTCCAGCCTGATGACCAGCAGGAAACCAAGCATGAACCACTTCATGGTGTAACAGGCAAGCTTCTTCAAATGTAGTCTGGAGGAATCCAGGTCTCGATCCCATAAGCCTGCTTAATACTAGCTTTTAATGCCATTTTCTGGTTCTTGTTGTTTATTTGTTTTTCTCTTTAAATCTAAAATCCCTTCCTGGAGGTAAGAGGAATTATCTCATCCTTTGAGAAACTGTGAGGACTTCTGACCTGTGATAATAGATTTAAAAACCTAATAACATTCTATAAGTCAATAGGTGAATTAGGGTTGACTAATATTTATTTTCTTTCAGCTTTTTCTACATCCATCACTATTCATTTTAAAATTAGGTCCATGAATCCCTAGTTGAATCAAAATTATAAAATATGACCATGGATTAAAACCACATTTTAAATAATTTATCTACAGTTGCTATAATGTAACTTCTAATATAAAATATAAAGACATTTACTCTATATCATATGCTGACTTAAAATTTATATTTTTCTTAATCAACCTAAAAATTAAAGATCTCTTATTCTCACTAAAATTATAAAAACAAACAAAATAATGACAATGGGGATTTTTCAAGTTAGGGAAACTAAAAATGACAGAAAACAAGCTACATGTACCACAGAATACCATGTAAGGCATATTACAGGATTGCTACAAACTTAAGGCTAAGATCTGGAACAGAGTTTGGCTTCCTGTGGGGAGGATTAAAGACAAATTCATGAAGAATGTGGATTTTACTCTGCTCTTAAGAGCAGAAAGGATTCACACAAGAGGAAGTAAAGGGCAGGGCATCCCCAGCCAGGAAACAGTATGACCGAGGTCCTAGAGATAAGAGAACATGGGGCATGAGTGGTGAAAGGCAAGAGGCCCTGCTTTAAGGGATCGCTTTGCCAAGACATATACATATGGTCGGAGTTGTACGGAATAACAAGAAACCGATTTGCTAGGCCATTCCATTGAGAGCCTCTAAGCACTTTTCTTCTTTTTTATAACTTGCATGAATTTGTATATTGTGATTAGTTTCTCTTTTTTTCCTCTTTCACTATTAGAGTATAAATAGAGAATTTATTGTTGCTGGTTAACTTTATAATTTGGTCCATATGTTGCCAAATATTCAGGCTTGATTATGATCAAGAGAGAGAGAGAGAGAGAATGGCCTCATCCAGGGACGGGTGATATGGAAATCACGTATGAAAGAGCAAGTAAGGAGACTTGGACATAGGGACATTTGACTGGGCTTGGTCTATGGTGTGCTTCCAACAAGCTCTTTTAATTTCGAGGGAGCGACAGAAGGACAAATAGAGATTATTTATAGTGAAGACAAGGGAGCAGATATTGCAGCTTCCAAGACTATTATTTAAAGGCAGCAGAATTGGCAATTTTACCCTCTGCTTTAGTCAATATCACTTGTTCCCCACTACCTTTTCTCTTTTATATTCTCAGATTCACATTTGATATTTGGAGCTATCCAGCATCGTTTCTTTCTTTCTTTATTTATTTTTTTGTTTCTTTTAAGGTTTTAATTTATTTTCAGAGAGAGGGGAAGGAAGGGAGAAAAAGAGGATGAAAAACATCAATTGGTTGCCTCTTGCACGCCCCCAGCTGGAGACTTGGGTTTCAGGCATGTGCCCTGACCGGGATTCAAACCTGTGACCTTTTTTTTTGTGGGATGACGCCCAATCCACTGAACCACAGCAGTCAGGGCCAGTATCCTTTCAATAAACTTATTTTCTGCCTAAGTTAGCTTAGCCAGATTGTGTTGCTTTCAATAAAAAATTATTTTTGTTATTGTGATGAATATGAAAGATACAAGGTTTACTTTTCTGGAACTTATAGTATAATAGAGACTAGAAGATCACTTTGGTTCTTATGTGCAACATATGTCAGTAAACTAGATAAATCAGTTATGTAGCCATTACAGAGATTCTGATGAGTAAGAAGGTATTGAACTAGAGTTTGAGCTGTAAAAGGAAAAACAAGGCAAATTCTATGGAATTTGCAACCTGGGGTCTGTTTACAGTAATGAAACAGGGGAATGAAAAAGAATGAAACTGGTTTTAAAGTGGATATTTAGAAAAAGATAGAAAGGCACTGAAGATTTAATGACATCTCCTTATGGTTCTGCATAACTGAGAGGTTTCTCAGAATTTTTTATCAATTCATACAAAAGGTACACATATCTATATTATGGAATGAGTTGCATTAGCAATATTCTTGATTCACAATGCTAAGTAAATGTGCTCATTCTCTGTCTTGAGCACAGCCTCCGTTTTCATACAACTGTCTTGCCGGGAGGGAGGTAGTACCATGACTCCTGGGGCTCACTCCTCTGACCCAGTGTGTGCTGCAGCCTGGGGTGCCAACCTTGCCTGTCTCTTCCCAACTCCACCCTCTGTGATGTCACGCTGACAACCTGAAGTCAGTCATGCTGGAACTTTTCACACCCCCAAACCAGGCAAATGCTACAAATCAGGGCTCTGCTTTTTTAAAAAAATGGAAGCTAGATTACCAGCAAACCACTGACTATTTCTCATGAATATTCAACAATGTCTCAAGAAATTACTTCTGGATACTTGATGATGCCTTCAAGTCAAACGAAATCATGTAAGAATCACAGATGTTAGAGCTGACAGAGTTTCAAATATACTTTTACTACTTTAAACATTCAGGTATGCATCATTATCCCAGTATCTTCTTAGATTGTAAACTTCTGCAGAGCTGGTGATACAGTTATGCTCATATCTGTCCTTCCTGTCTAAGTCCAGGGCAGCACAGGACATTCTCAGCAAGCATCGACCCAGCGAGAGACTGACTTACTCAGCTTCACGAACACACCCAGTAGTGAGAAGGCTTTTGCATCTAATTGCAATGACACTTCTGCTTTTACCCGTCTGCACTAACCAAACCCCTAGATCCCTTTTAACTTTCTTCTTCTCTCTGGACTCTCTCTTTCTGTGTCATTGTCTGGTTTCCTTCTACTGTCCTGATCCTCTTAAAAGACTCCAGTCCATACAAGTATAAAAGGCAGAGTTGGAAGAGACTTAAGAGATCATCTATTTCATTTCCTTGATGACAAAACTTCCTAAGGAATTAAAATAATTTTCTTAAAAGTATGCAAGTGTGGAATCTAATGAACCAACTGAACTAAAAAGCAAAATAGGGACAGACTCAGACAGAGAGCAGGCGCGCAGCTAAGGGGAGGGGAAGCTATGGGGTGAAGGGATTGAGCAAAAAGGTAAAAGAACTTATGGACACAGACAATAGTGTGGTGATTATGTGGGAGGGAGTATAAAGAGGCTAAATGTTAATGGAAAAATACAATAAAAATTTTTAAAAAATTATATAAGTGTTTAGTGGCATAGTCATGATTTACACTCATGTCTATAAAAGTTTAGTCCAGTTGTCATCTTTCTAGCACTCAATACGACCACAGAATCTGTTGGACGATTCACTAATATCTTTTATTTCTCTCTTTCTCCCTCCCTTCTCCCCCTTCCCTTCCCTTCCCTCCATTGTTTCTTTCTCTCTCTCCCTCTCTCTCTCCCACTCTTTCTCTCTCTCCAGACAGGGGTTAGAGAACAAGACTGGAGGGACAATTCATAGATGGTAGTGAAGAGAGGTACGGTACCATATACATTCACTGGCAATGACTTTTACTTATTCATCTATTTGTTTAACATATGTATTTCTCTATCCAAAGGAATAATTACTGAGTCTCTACTATATAACAGGAACTCTTCTAGGCATACAGAATACATCGCTGGAGATGATATAAATGATGAAGATGATGAAAACAGACAAATATCTCCACCTTTAAGTAATCTGTGTTCAAGAGCATACACCTGTCCCGGGAATGTTCCAGAGCGTTACCTGCTGTTCAGGTCCAGAGCTGTGAAACTGGAACGAGAGTCTCTGTTCCCGTGTGAGGTGAGAGCAGCTGTCGTTTAACAGTGATGATGTGAGCAAGGGGAACGTGCGGCTACCCGGTCCCCTCGAGTTTCTAGGGTGATATTTCTTTTATTTGGAATCTGCATTCTTCCCTGAAGATCTATTTTCTTTTGATTCAACAAAAAGAATTTAGTTGGAAAAATTGTTCAGTCAATTCCCCAGAACTGGAGTTTTCTCAGCCTTTAGACATGCAGCAGCAAATCTTGTTATTTATTGTACATTTATGTAATGAATATCAGACTCAGCGCTTTTAATTAGGAATGTTACTCCGCATAAGACAAAATCTCTTAGATTATTTAAGAATTATTGTTAAGTTTTTCTAAATGATAATTTAATTGCCCAAAATAGTTAATGAAGCCATTTTAGACGAGGCACATTTCCCAGATCTTGACAAGAATCATTTCATGTATGAGAAAAAGAAGGTCAAATGGGCAATAAGAAGTTACAGGGAATATGTGAACCCAGTTCTTGATTATAAAGTGGATCTCAATGTTGCCACTTGCATTATTTCCTAGGGCTGCTGTAACAAAGCACCACAAACTGTGTGGCTTGAAATAGTAGTCATTCATTCTCTGAGTGCTGCAGGCCAGCAGCCCAAACTGCAGTTATTGGCAGAGCCTCTGAAGGCTCGGTAAGAGAACCCAGTTCATTTCTTTCCATTAGTTTCCAGTTTGTCTGGCAATTGTTGTCATTCCTTGACTTAGAGGTGTCAATCCAATCTCCGCATCTTCGTCACATGGTGTTCTCCTGTGTGCCATTTTCGTCATTGTCATTGTTGTCTGTCCCTTCTTTTCTTCTTACAAGGACACCAGTCATATTGTATTAAGGCCAACCCTATTCCATTACAACCTCATCTTAACTTACATTCTAATTATATCTACAAAGACCTTACTTCCAAATAAGGTCACATTCTAAAGTTCTGGGAAGGACACAGATTTTTAGGAGCACACTATTCAACCCTGGACACCGGTAAACTGTGGTGCTGAGATAATCCACTTCCTACCTAGCACATCCTTCTGGTTGTGTCCGCTGGTCATTTCCCATTTATTAGACTCCTGACAAAATTATGTAGCTGTATCATATCTTCGAGCATGCTATAATTTCTCTCCCACTGCTGTTTCAAGTACTTTAAAATTTCTTATATAGTTTTAAAAGCAGCATTGTCCTCTTAGCCTTGTGAAATGTTTCTTCCTCATGGAAGAAAATGTGATCCTCTTTGTTTCAAATTACAGGAGAAAAAAAGCACACACCTTCTACCTTGGAAACTCACATGGCTAAAAAAAGAAAAAAGAAAAGAAACAGACTGTGAAAATAAATACATTTCTCTGCTGACTCGGAATTGCTGGAGATGTTTTACTGCATCAAGAATGTCTCCATTTAGAAAATGTTGCCCTGGGAAACTGAAAATAGTTAAGGGGAGAAAGGAGAAGCAATAATGCAGAAAGCAGAGATTCGCTGGGTGGGGGATGGGCTACTGTTACAGGACAATCTTCTAAATGGAAAGAAAACCACAAGTAACTTGTGGTGACAAATGCTATAGTTCTAGATTCCTTTGTGTCATGGCAGCAGTGCCCGACCTTTTGGCACCAGATACTAGTTTTGGTGAAGACAAATTTTCCAGGACGGCAAGGTGGTGGGGTGGTGGGAATGGTTTTGGGGTGATTCAAGCACATTACATTCAAGTTTGCCTCCTGCTGTGCGGCCCGGTTCCTGACAGGCCTGGACTGGTGCTGGTCCGTGGCCTGGAGGTTGGGGGCATAAAGACTAAATCTCTTAGATTTAGTCCCCATGTTATGGGACAGTGTAAATTTGGGGGCAGAATGAGGACGGTAGTTAAAACAATAATAAAAAAGCTAATATGAAGTTGAAATGATTTTTTCAAAAAATGAATTATTTTTAAAAAAGCTAATATGAATTTGAAATGATTTTTTCAAAAAATGAATTATTTTTTTCAAAAAAATGAATAATTTTTACTGAGGATGTTAATCTGTACATAGGAAAAAGGCTGGTATGCAACAGGTAAAAATCTGGGTGTTTTATTATAAGATGTGGAAAATAATATTAATAATAATATTAATTTAGCTACCTTAGTTCATTTGAATCTAGACTAAGAAGAGATGGAAAGAGGAAGAAGTTTTGATGTTATAAATGGTTTCACCTCTGAGGGCTGAATGAAGAACACACATGAATGAATGCTGGAAAAATCTATTTACACTTTTTTTCTTGCTTTGTTCAATAAACATTCATTGTAGCAGATCCTGTGCTATCGAAATTTTTGCATATTTTATAGCTATGTTTTACTGGAAAACTGTGCCCAATCTGGGAATTTTCATTAAATAAGAATAGAACATTCAGAAAAAAATTTATCAAAATTTAATCAGGTTGAATTTTATGTGAAAATAATGTTTCCTTTATCCAGCATTACTAGGAAGTGAAGTTTTCCTGGCCAAGTGATAACACTTAAAAGATTGTTTATATCCAAGGTTATAAGGTGTGTGTGTCTATTTCCTTCTTGACAGCCTTTAAAAATTCTGTAGAGGTATGTGACATCAGAATGATGGTTGAATAGGAGGTCCCTAGCTCACATCCTCACCCCCTCCACACAAACAATAATCTGGCAGCCACTCATGGATAAAGTGTCTTCCATGGACCTTAAGGATTCAGGTAGGAGGTTGTCAACCCCCTGTGAAGCCCAAGACCAGGAGAGCCACTTTGAGAAGACATGCCCTCATGCTGGTGGCAGGCTCTCTGCATGCAGGCCCTGTCCCTCAGTGGGCATAGCACATCCCTGCTTAGATGAAGTTTTACACCAGCTCCATCTTCCAAGGACCTGGGAGGAGGAATGCCTGTCTGTGCCCTCAGTAATAGGCCCACCGACCTTGAACTCAATTGTGGATCCTGAAGCAGTCCTGAGACTTGGCTCCAGTCCTAGATCACCTCTTTTATGGTGGTCTAGAGTTATTCCTGCCGACACAGGGACCAGCAACACCTTGGAAGCAGGACTGTTGACATTAGCCCTGGCTGTGGGCCTTGAAGTTGTTTTGTGATTCAGCTCCAACCCTGCTCCACCATGGCCTAGGAGCAATCCTGCTCACCCAGAAAGTAGCAGCAGATATGCTCGTCTGAGACCCTAATAACACAGCTGACTTCAACCTCACTGTGTCTCTTGAGGCAGCCTCAGGACTTATCTTGAGTCCTGCTCTACCAAGGCAGACATGCCCACCAATGACCTGATGAGAGTTATACCCACCAGCACAGTAACAGACCTGTGATCTCAGACAAGACAGTGGATCTAGAAGCAGCCCTGTAATCCAGCTATAGCCCTGCTCTGTGACAGTCATGGAGCCAGTCCTGCACACCCTCAGTCCCACCCCAGGATACAGTGGGAGCCACACAGGTGTACACACCTGGTAACAGGTCTGCCATCTGGAGACTTGATTGCAGACCCAGAAGTGATCCCATGACCTGGTTCCAGCACTGCTGAACTGTGGTCCTGGAGGCAGCTTCTTTCACCTGAGGATGCAGGAGGAACTCCAACCACCCGTTTCTCTGGTAACAGGCCTGCCAACCCTGTAGCCATCTGTGGACCTATCAGTAGCTATGTGGCTCACCTCAAACCCCACTAAATTGTGATCCAAATTTCCTAGTGCTGATGTTAGGCTCTGGGAATGAAATAGATGAGCTCCTCTTGCTCTAGAGGAGTTCAAAGTTAGTGGAAAATTATACCTGTATATAGATATACCTGTATATAAGAATGAGCAGTGGAAGAAAAGAAAGTGAAAATAGAAGACTTTGATGGGAGGAGCTGGGAATCAAAATGACCAAGAAGAAACATTTATTCTTGGAAAAATGGAGGGTTTTTCCCATGACAAATGGTAACAAAAGAGTTTGGTTGTACATACAGGTACATTTGGAAGTGGGAAAGAGAAAATTAAGGGAGTTAAAAAAGGGATCTATTTTCCATTCAAAGGATATAAGAACACTGATAAAGTGAAGAAAGTTCAGGGAAGAAGCTGGTGAAGGAGAGAACTGTAGAAAAACAGTGCCAGGGAATGGGAAACATATGTGTCTGGGACCCTTGAAGGCCCAGCTAAGGTGATAAACAAAATTCTAGTTGTCCCAATGAGCATGACTATCACCACTTCAGAAAATACAAATGGTCATAGTAACTCAACTTCAAAGATTGATAAAGTCATTATGACCAAAAATGAGCTGGATACTTGTACCTATTCTACAGGGATGGCCTGACAAATATATACAAAGTACTTAACAGAGTTCCTGGCATGTAAATAGAACCCAGATATATGTTAAAATAAAAAAGGAAATAATAGAATTCATAGGCTGATTTACAACAGAATTGATAATTACATCTGGGATTATTAGGAAAAAAGTATAAAGAGGGTATTTTATGAAAAGAAGCATGAAGCATTGAGAATCTAGAATTGCAACATATTTTTCCTTATTAATTTTGTTGGCAAACAGATATAGGAGGAGTCATCAAGAAATAGAGAATACAAAGGTTAGATGAAAATTTCAATCCTAAAATTTCAGAGGGTACTATAAGGTCCAAAATGTAGCTATGAGGAGAAATCATTTGTGAAGATGACTACAAATGAAGGTCAGTGTGCATGGGTTGAATCACTTAGAAGTCGAGAGTACCCAGGATTTAGGATCCAAAGAAAAGTCATGAAAATGAATAAGAACCCAGGTGTGTGGCTAGAAGAACAAACTTTTGGAAGAGGCCTTGGGTAAGAGAAAGACAATGGCCCTGCTGCCTAGCATGGACATTTTGAAGGCTCAGTTTGTAAGAGAATAAATAGCCTTTAAGTGGAGCATCTTAAGCAGCAGAAATTCAGGGGACGATTCCTTATAACAGCAGTTAACAACAGGATTTTTGCTTTCCTTATGCAATAGAATATGAACTCTAGACTGTAGAGTAGAAACAGGAGGGAAGGAACCCAGGGAAGGGGAAAAGGTAATATGGATGGACAATACAGTTTGGAATATGACAGGCGACCAGAGGGATTCTTGACCTTGGGCAGTGACTGTGAACCTTGGGAAACAAAGAAAGTGGACAGTAAAACTATGGTAATGAAATGAAACTTCTGCCATGTTTTTTAAAGTAGTTTAGCCAAAGTTCTTTTGTTGCCCAGATGGCATGAAAACTTCACAGTGAAGTGTGGCCGGCAGAAAAACTTCACCCCCTAAAACACAGACTGCTCTTTCTCTGACCTCTGATTGGGGCTGAACCTGAAAAGAAATGCAATTCCTCAGAAATTCCCAATTCTTCTGTGTTTAGGCATAAAAAACAGTACACGTACACCCTACTTTCCGAAGGAATCACTTACCTCCAAACACACATTCTGGGGCAAAGGGCAATAAAGATGTCTTCATTTCCACTCAAATCAGCTTCAAATGTCACCTTAAATGGACAGTTACATGTCCATACATCCAACCGGGTCCTTTATTTCCAATCACTGCCCACACCAGGATGTTTAGTCCAGATTCCTCAATAGTATATATCTAATAGTGAGTAAAAAAAGGAGAAAGGCAACTGTTTATGGTTTGGGTATTAGAAGTATACTTCAGCATCTTCTACCCCAGTAGAATCTTCTCAATGTGAATGTAAATCACTACTGACTTGTTTTTGCTTGTTTCTGTGGTGTTTAAGAAAGAAGGAGGTCTTGAGGGGTACTCTAAACTGATTTGGTGTTTGCAGGTTTTTGACGTGTGGAAACTAATTTTATTTCTGTATAATATACACTGTGAACTACTATAGACTAAAATATGATTACACCCTCCCTTTAATTGGCCATGTGATAAACCCATCATCTCAAAACCATGGCTTGGTGGTTCAAAAGACAAACTTGGATCCAGACTGCCTGCCTCTGAATCCTAATTCTGCTCTTCATGGGCATCCAGGGTGTTAATGAAAGAATGGAACCCAGCAATGCAGCAGCACAATACCTCGACTATAATATTTTCTATAGGCACATTCTGTGGTTATAAAGGGAACCTATGGATGTTATATTTTCTTTGATTAATTAAACCTTTGGTTTTGTCATATTAATTTCTGTGTACCTGATTGGACATGGTTAAAAACTACTTTAAGCATCTGAAAAGCCAGAGGTGGTATATAGCTAGAATTTTTCATTGCTAAAGAATATCATCCATGTGTGGCTAAGGTCATGTCAGTAGAGAGGAAGAAAATCCTCAGAGTAAATGACCATGAGAGTTTTCAAGTAATTTCAGAAACCAAAGGAATGTGCAGAAAATATTTAACATTTTAACAGAAAACCTTCCTGAATAAACTAATATCCATATTCAGGATATTTTAAAGTTCAAGGACTAACAGATTCAAGAAAGAAGAAATGAAATAGAAATACAGTTAGCTTTGAAACCTCTGTGCCAAGTTCTAAACATTTTTTTAAACAGTAAAAGCATTTCAAAACAAAAAATCTGTCATTTATATCTCTCTTAAAAAGTCTGTATTTATACAACAAAAAGGTAAAGTTGAAAAGATATTTTTCTATAGTTTTTTTTCTACTGAGCTGTAATAGTTTTCAATTTCCTAGATGCTATGCATATGTATATATATATATGTATGGTATGTAATATACTTAGGCAAGTACTTATACTGCTCTTGCTTTTATATGAGAAAACTAAGACCCAGAGAAAACATGTGGATAGTAATTTTCTTCTGCTGAAATAGGCTTTTTGTTCAATGACTTTCCCCTTTATTGAAAAATTTTACTTCCTTACTTTTTCCTTAGTGTCAAAATTTATCTACAGAAAACTTATCTCATAAAAATATAACCAAAATATATGCTATCATAAAGAGATGGCCACTCATCCTGCTACATATGGTATTATATTGACATTCCAGAAATCTTGCCAACAAATGCCAAATAATCCAGACTCAGAAGTGAGGCGTATTGTCAATGTTCACCACTACAAAAACATCTGAGCTCAACTCAGAAACTCAACTGTTAATGGAAGTTAAACAAAACACCAAAAATAAATCAAGATGGGTAGACTTGAAGAAAAATAGAAAACTTGCACAGTTTGACAACCTGAAAAGTAAGATTTTAACACCAACATATTGGAAAATCAGACAATTCTTAAGCAAAAATCATTTTTATACTGATTTCTTAATAAATAAAATATGCTAAGACTCGACATGAAAGGAATTTGGGTCAAGTGACTGTTTCCGGTCTCACACATATGCAAACACTCATCCCAAAGAGTCTTAAGCTTCAGGATTTTGTGGCTACTTATTTGTCAAATTTATGCAAATTTCCCCCATTTTAAAAAATCCTCACCCTAGGATATGTTTACTGATTTTTTGAGAGCGAGAGGAATGGACAGGGAGAGACAGAGAAACACTGATGTGAGAGAGAAACACTGGTCAGTTGCTTCCCCCGTGCACACTACAGGGATTGGACTCACAACACTTGGGTGTACAGGGAGACACTCCAACCAACTGAGCGACCTGGGCGGGGAACCCCATGTTTTTTAAACTTAAAAATAAAGAGGTATGAAGCTTTCAGTTCAACTGGATAAGAAGACAACTCTACAAAATTAAACTAAATTGAGTTCTTTGTGCATAAATCCTGGGTTAGTTCACAAAGATGTAAAAAGAAATAGCTTTATTTTATTTATTTTGTAACTTCTCAGAAAATCAGTTCAGGAAACCAATTACATAAAAATATAATTGAAAACTTTCTGTTTTTTCCCCAAACCCCAGAAGATATGTATTATATTTATTAATGTATCTATTTTATTTATACTTTTTATTTTATTCCCTGCTTTTGGCTTTTTTAATCTCCAGTCAATCCTACATACTCTGGAAAAATTTCCTTTTCTCACATTGTCATTTTACCCTATTTCTCAAAACCTCACCATGACAACTCCTGAATACCCCCAACCCTCTATTCCCCAATACACCCCACCCCATCATGAGCATTAACTTTACAATAGATGTAATCTATCTTATAGTACTATTTTATCCTAGTATAGTCCAAATAAATTTGGTCAGCTTCACTAATAAACTACTTAATTACAACAAAACCCCTGGACAAGTTCATGAGCTGTTTCAATCATAACATGTGTTTATAATACCATCAACGTATTACATTGAACAACTTTATGATATCAAGTGTTTCTGTGGTCACAATAGCCAATGAAAAAACTAGGATGGTCATTTAAGGATTCCATATAATGTTGGTCAATGAGAAGCACACTAAGGCTAAAATTATAGCATGCATTTCTTATCTTTCAATAGAAATATAATCCATTGTATCTTAATAGTTTGTGTGTATGTGATAATTCTCAAGAAGCTTAAAAAATTTTAAACATCTACTAAAAA
The DNA here is from genome assembly GCA_004027735.1 of Carollia perspicillata. Lineage (NCBI taxonomy): Eukaryota > Metazoa > Chordata > Mammalia > Chiroptera > Phyllostomidae > Carollia > Carollia perspicillata. The sequence continues at coordinate 12,389 of PVKM010016593.1, forward strand.
TATGGTTAATATCCTTGAAAAGTAATTAATTATAGTTTTGCATTTCTAATTATATACAATTATTTCAATATATACATTTTACTGGAAAACTACTTCATCCCCAAACAATAACTTATTATTTGAAATAGTTTTCTAAAAATTAATTGCTAGGTGAACAATATGGCTACTTCTGTTTTGAAACTCTAAATTTTGGTTGAACAAATACTCATTAACATAGTAATAGTCAAGATTATATACTATAAAATAATCATTTATCATGAGTCTTTAATAAAAGCAATATGGCTTAAGGAATGTATAAATAAAGATATAATGATGTTTACATATTTTAATATAAATTATATTATATTTAAGGATGATGTACTCAAAGCAACTGCTTATACTTTAGGGCAGGAAAAAAGGTGAAGAAAATTTATTTTTATGTTTTGATTTTGTTAAATCAAAACATAAAATAAAATATTATCTAACTACATATTACTCAATTAAATTTATGTTTCATTTTACTGAGGAAGCAATACCTCATCACTTAAATGAACATCAATTTGGAGAAAAACATTCAATAACAGACATGAAGAGGCAACAAAAATATAAGTGTTAATGATGATGTTCAGAAAACTATGGATATTAGAGAGTAGCTATTTCAACAATAGTCACACATCTAGGTTTTCCAGGTAAAGTATTGAAAGAACTTGATTAATTGTGTTTGCTGAAGTTCCTCGCTTCCACTATTAAGACTCTCCAGGTGCTTGTAACATTGAAGGCAGGTGACTGGTGGTGACCTAGAGTCTCTGAGTGACATTTCTGGATATCAGAAACACTTTGATTGTGTATGTCGTTCATTACAATTAATATATGAAATGCACCGGGAAGAAGAAACGTTGGCTTCATTAGGCCCCTGGTGCTCTCTGATGTTCTGCTGGGAGTCTGCTCTTAATCGCCACTTAGAGGGCTAAGCAGTGAACGGAGTGAGTTATGCTTAACCTTTAGCAGTGCAGTTTCTCAAGGTTTCATCTGAAAACACTGAAATTTTATATAAGAAGAAAAAAATCAAAAATGATGACCAAGAAAACTTCCCTCAAAGAGAAGAGGTTATAAGGCTTTAAACACATTTAATGAAGGATAGAAATAACAATGTCACCATATTAATGAAAATTTAGCACATTCACATATATGAACCCTGCTACCTGTGTGGGTATAGAGGTAAGACTATTGATTGCTGTCTATTGACCTAAAATTAGAGATGGAGAGACAGATTAAATGTGTACAGCGTAGACTTCTGTTCTCCAGTTCAGCGTGTAAAGAGCTTGAAAACTGTTACTCTGGTCCTCATAATAAGAAAAAACTAAAAATCAACCACTCTTCTTACATCTATCAGAAAATTGAGGTCACTGAGAAATTATGGCCACTGCCCCAAATTTGAAGAGAGAGATCAGCAGATACTGAGAGTTAAAATTCACTGGAACAAAAGCCCAAGACAGAAACTCCTGTGGAAACCAGTAGTGGGGTAAGAAAACCTAATCTATAATTAGTGAATTGTGGGAGGCTCACTGTAGACAAGTTTGAGAGTTAAACATTCTCATTGTACATCCCATACTTCTGAAAGCTGGAGCTCTAAAAGCCCTACAGGTTTCTCATATCAAAAAACAGAGAACAATCCCCTCAACCTTTTGGTAGGAAAAAGGGAAAAGGGACCATTTTGAAATATACCCAGCATTCTATTCTTAGCCAGACCTTCCCTCAAGACAAAGTACTTAAAAAGAACCTGATTTACTGGAGTTTATCTAAGCCTAACAAATTGGAGGGGGAAAAAAATCCAACTACAGCCTCTGGTAGTTTTCCATGTGGAAGAAAGGAATTGTACAATTCCAGCCAGCTCTAGCTTTCCTGTCTTGCTTAAGGAGAAGGAAAAAAAATCTGAGAGACAATTATGAAGGGTACAACCCAGGGCCACTAAAAGAATCAATGAAAAACTGAGACCTAATCATTGGCCTATAGAAAGGTTTCCCTTACCCCCAATTTACCAACACGTAAGTAGGGTCCCTATGTGATAACAGAAATACAACTGCAAGAACAGCAGACTTCAGATCTTATTTTGGAAGAAATCTCTCTGGAAACCCAAAAACAATAGGGAAGACAAAGACAACAGCCCTGGATGGCTATAGTTATACCAAAGAGTAAACACAGCCTAATCTCTAGCCAGATAAACATGAAACCTCACACTGAAGGTCTAATTCCTTCTAATCCAGTGCATCATGCCAGCCTGTCAAAAAATTGCAAGTCATGCTAAAAGACAAAAAGCACAATTTGAGGAAATGGAGGAAATATCAGAACCAGATTTAGATATGTAAAAATGTTGAAATCATAAGACAGGGAATTTAATGTAAGTATGATTAATAAGCTAAGGGCTGTATGGCAAAAATGAAAAAAGATGCAATAATGGATGGATAATGTAAACAGAGAGCTGGAAGCTCAAAGAAAGAATCAAAAGGGAAATGCTAGAAATAACATCAATCTAACAGAAACGAAGCTTGCCTTTGATGGGCATATCAATATATTGGACACAATAAGGAATTGATGATCTTAAGGATATGTCAGTAGAAACTTAATGTAAAACAAAAGAGAGGAAGACTGAGAAAAATGAAGCAGAATACCCAAACACTGTGGAATAGTTACAAAAGTTGTCACATACATAATGTGAATAGCAGAAGAAGAAGAGAGAAAGAACAGAAAAAATATTTAAAGTGATAATAAATAACACTTTTCTAAAATTAATAATGGACAATAAACCACAGATCCTGGCAGATCTGTGAACACCATAGAGGACAAATAGCACGCTGGTATTTATTTACACCTAGGCATATGATATTCTAACTGCAGAGAATCAGAGATACAAAGAAAATCTTGAAGAAACCAGAGGAATAAAACCCCTTACTTATAGAGGATCAAGCATCAGAATTACATCAAATTTCTTTTCAGAACCAATGCAAACAAAAAGACAGTGAAATGAAATATTAAAAGTGCTGAAAGAAAAATAACTTCAAGAATGGAATTAGGTATCCAGCACAATTATCCATAACAATTAAAGAGAAATAAAGATTTTCTCAAACAAAAGTTGAGGATATTTTTCACTAGTACGCCTGCCTTGCAAGTAAAGTATAAGGAATTCTTCAGAAAGACGGAAAATGACATCAGTCAGAAAATGAGATCAGCAAAACAAACAAGTGAGCAAAATATAATCAGAAACATTGAAATAAAGAACAAACTGGCAGTAACCAGAGGAGAAAGGTTCGGAGGACAACAGGGGAAAGAGGGGGAAGGGTCGTCAAGCAGCATGTATGAAGGACACATGGACAAAGACAACTTGTGGTGGGGAGAACTGAGGGTGGGAGACGGGGGAGAGTGATGGGGGAGGAAGTGGGGACAACTGTACTTGAACAATATAAATAAACAAATAATAAAAAACCTAAGCAACAAAACATAGTTATGCAAAAGAAATACTGTGTGTTACGTATTCTAAGGCATACATTTTCCCACATTTTAATCTCTCAGATAGAATGAATCTTAATAATAATAAAGGCTATAGTTATTAACAAAAGGAATCAATGACCAACACCCTTCCAAAACAGAAAGAATCAGGCCCAGTGGATTCACTGATGAATTTCAGCAAACATTTAAGAAAGAAATTATATCAATTCCCCACACTCATATCCATAAAATAGAAGTAAAAGGAATTTTTCAAATTCATTCTGTGAGGCAAGCTTTTCCCTAATAACAAAAGCAGACAAAGGCATAAGGAGAAGAAAAAACTACACTAGTATCTCTCGTGAACACAGATTCAGAAATATTCAACAAAATATTAGCAAATTGCATCCAATACTGTTTGGAAAAAATTATATACAACCACTAGGAGGGATTTATCCCAGGTATGTTAGGTAGGTAAATATTAGAAAATTGATTAATGTAATCTATCATATCAGTAAGATATAGAAGAAAAATCATATAATTATATAGGTAAATGTAGAAAAAGCACATGACAAAATCCAAAACCCATTTATGACAACAACTGTTCAGAACCTAAGAATAGGAAGGCAATTTCCTCAATTTGATAAGGAACATCTAGAAAGGACTCACAGTTAACCTCATTTTTATGGTGAGAAGCTATATACTTTCCTGCTAAGATCAGGAACAAGCTAGCATGTCTGCCCTCACTGCTTTTATTCAGTATTGTACTGGAAATCCCAGCTAACACAATAAAAGAAGAAAAGGAAATAAAAGGTATACAGATTGTGAAGAAATAAAAATGTCTTTGCTTGCAAGTGTCAGGATTATGTAGAAAATCCAAAGAATCAACAACTCCTGAAACTAATAAGGAATTTATAGCAAGGTTGCAAAATGCAAAGTTAATACACAAAAGTCAATTATTTTCTTGTATTCCAACAATGAACAATTGGATTTAAAATAAAAAATATAGTACAATTTATGTTAGCACTGAAAAAAAATATGTGTATAAGTGCAATAAAAAGTACATGATCTATATGAAGAACACTGATGGGGCAAAATAAGCAAAGATCTGAATAAATATATGATATCCTATGTGGAAGACTCAATATTATCAAGATGTAAGTTCTTCCGAATTGGATGGATACATAGATTCAATTCAATCCCAGTCAAAATCTCAACAAGTTATTTTGAGGCTATTGACAAACTCATTGTAAAATTTATACGGAAAGGCAAAAGACCCAAAATAGCTAACACAGTATTGACGGAAAAGAACAAAGTCAGAGAACTGACACTATCTGAATGCAAAACACTGCGCAGAGTTACACTAATAAAGACAGTGTGGGGCTGGTGAAAGAATAGACTCATTAATTCGTGGAACTGAAAAAAGAGCCTAGGCAGACCCACATAATACAGTCAACTGACTTTGGACAAAGGAACAAAGGCAATTAATTGAGGAAGCGTAGTCTTTTCAGCAAATGATACTGGAACAACTGGACGTCCACATGCAAAAAATGATCCCAGACGCAAAGCTTCAATGTTTCATTAGAATTAACTCAAAAAGGTTCAGAGACCTAAAATTCAACCTCAAAACAAAAATACTTCTAGAAAATAATATAGGAGAAAATCTAGGTGATTTTGTTTTCACAATGATTTTTTTAGATACAGGACCGAAATCATGAGCCATGAATGAAAAAATTGATAAGTTGGATTTTAGTGAAATTAAAACCTCTGCTCTGTGAAAGACATTGATCTGAGAATGTAGAGACAGTTCAGATAATGGAGAAAATATTTTAAAACATGTGTCTGCTAAAGTACTGGAATCCAAAGTAAAGAACTTTTAAAACCCAAAAATTTTTTTAAAAAACTGCCCAATTAAAACACACATAGAACATCTGAACAGGAACCTCAGCAAAGAAATGATACAGATGGAAAGTCAACATAAAATACTGACCATCGTAGGTCACCCAGGAAATGCGAATTAAAACACCTATTAGAATGGCTAAAATTCAAATCACTACAAACACCAAATGCTCATGAGGAGCAACAGAAACTCTTTATCATTGCTGGTGGGAATGAAAACCGATATAGCCACTTCAGAAGACAATTTTGCAGTTTCTTACAACACTATACATAGCAATTGTACTCCTTGGAATTGACTCAACGGAGCTGAAAACTTATACTGGCACCAAAACCTGCATGTGAATGTTCACAGTATCTTCATTTATAATGTCAAAACTTGGAGTCAACCAAAAGGAGTCTTCAATAGGTGAATGGAAAAACATAATCTGGTACATCCATACACTGGCATCTTATTGAGTGATGAAGGAAAAATGAGCTATCAAGACACAAAAAGATATGAAAGAACTTAAGTGTGTGTTTCTACATGAAAGAAGCCAATGTGAAAGGGCTATAAAACTATAAAACTTCTAGAAGATAACATAGGAGAAGATCTAGCTGACCTTGGATTATGCTTTCTTTGTTTAATAAGAGATCAGTTTATAGATAATAGTGTGGGGCAGATATGGGAGTTTGCCTAGGCCTGAAGTGATGAGCTTCTCAGGAACAGACCAACAGACAGGAGTGACCCAGACAGACAAGCAGATAGACAGAGAAACAAAGTTAAATGGTAAAGAGGCCTGGACCCAAGCCCTGCCTTAGCAGCTGTATCTGGGCTTCAGATCCAGCTCTGTCCTGGAAACCCCAGAGGACAAATAAGGCTGGCAGGGACCTCAGTTCTTGTAGGGTGACCTTCCTTACTCTCTTCTGTCCCTCACCAGCTAGCTGGGATCTTTGGCAAGGTGGTATTTCCAGGGTTAGGAAAGCTTGGTCTGGGGCTGAGGGGACAGCCAGGCAAGGCTCTAGGAGGCTCCCTGGGTGGTGTTGGGTTAGCAGCAGCACAGAGGGGAATCTGCTTGGGCACTGGGCACCTGGGTGTGGCACAGCTTAGCAGGACCCTTGTGTCCAGGGGAGGTCCCCCGCCACCCCTGCCTGCCATACCAACATGGTGCAATAAATGCAATTTCAAGTATGAGTAACTATATCAGTTTCTGGGAAATGTAAAACTATAAGTTCAGTAAAACAGATCAGTGGTTGCTTGGGGTGTCAAAGAGGCAGGGAGACATAAATAGGTTGAGCACAGGGCAATTTGAGGGCAGCGACACCTTTCCACGTGAAACTCGGGATATACGTATGTCATTATACATTCGTGAAAACCCATGGAACGTACAACAGAAACGGTGAACTGAAACATAAACTACGGACTTTAATTAATGAATAATAAAGCATTAACATTGGCTCATCAGTCATAACAAGTGGACCACAACAATGCAAAGTGTTACTAATTGTGGAAACTCAGGGGTGGGAAATGCAATGGGATCTATGAGAGCTGTCTGCATGCTGCTCTGTTTTTCTGTAAATCTAAAGCTGCTAAAAAAATAAAGTCTTTTAATTAAAAGCAACAAAAAATATACACAGGATAGCGCTAATATGCAATTTTCCTTATTTGCTTTGATTCACTCAATTGCTTAATTAGTTGAAAAACCACAAATATTTCATCCATTTCAATCCAATTAAAACAATTATTCAAATGATCACTTGGCCCTCTAAACACATTTACTTACTCTCCTCCTTTCCCTCTTTCCATAACACTTTCTAATTTTAGATATTTTAAGAAGTCAGGCGGCATATCAGCAATTTGCCTGATCAGAGACAAGAGTGATCAAAGTACCAGGTATATTAAGCTATCAAAGGAAGCACTGAAGAACTCAATTAATAATAACAACTTTCTCCATCTAAGCCCCAAAGCACAGTTAATAAGAATGTCCTTCCAATAGTACAAAAGTTTCTTCAAGATTTTTCTCCCCTTCCCCTTTCCTCCGTGTCTTATCACATACTCCCTCCCTGTGCTCTAGCCTCAGGCTCCCCCACCTGTCCTTCTAAACACCGGGACACTTTGCACCTAGAGCTTTGCACCATTTCCTCTCTCTGTCTGAACTATTCTGCCACCTGCAGTTCATACTTGCATGGCTTGCTCCCTCACCTCCAAGTGTTAGCTCAAGGTTTGTATTCTTCATGTGGCCCACTCCACTGTGGTTTAGAAAATGAGCCTATACCCAGCTCCAAGAATCTTCTTACTCCACTTTGTTACAAGGTCTTGTTTTTTTTTTTTTTTAAATGTATTGAATTCATTGGGGTGGTATTAGTTACTACAATTATATAGGTTTCAAGTGTACAATTCTACAATACATCATCCGTATGTTGTACTGTGTGTTCACCACCCGAAGTCAAGTCTCTTTCTGTCGCCATTTATGCCCCCTTTACCCTGTTCTACCTTCCCCACCCTGATTTCCTCTAGTAATCACCATGCTGTTGTCTGTGTCAGTGAGGTGTTTTGGTTTTTTTTTGCTTAATCCCTTCACCTTTTTCATTCCTCTCCCCAACTCCCCCTTCCCTCTGATAGATGTCAGTCTGTTCTGTGTATCTATGAGTCTGTTTCTATTTTGTTTGTTTATTTTGCTCATTAGATTTCACATATAAGTGTAATCGCATGGCATTTGTCTTTCTCTGACTGGCTTATTTCGCTGAGCAGAATACTCTCCAAGTCCACCCATGCTGTTGCAAAGGGTAAGTTTTTCTTCTTTTTTATGGTCCGGTAGTATTTCATTGTGTCTATGTACCACAGCTTTCTTATCCACTCATTTTCTGAAGAGCATTTGGGATGCTTCCATACCTCGAGTATTGGAAATAACAGGACAATGAACATAGGGGAGCATGTAATCCTTTGAATTAGTGTTTTAGTGGTTTCTTCAGATATATTCCCAGAAATGGAATTGCTGGGTCATTAAGGTAGTTCCATTTTTAATTTTTTGAGGTAACTCCACACTATTTTCCACAGTGGCAGCACCAATCTGCATTCCTGTCAACAGTGCACCAGGGTTCCCTTTTCACCACATCCTCAACAAAATTAGTTGTTCATTAGTTTATTGATGATAAGTATTCTGATAGGTGTGAGATGGTATCTCATTGTGGCTTTAATTTGCATTTTGCTGATGATTAGTGATGTTGAGCATCTTTTCATATGTCTATAGGCCATCTGTATGTTCTCCTCAGAGAAGTGTTTATTCAGGACATTTGCTCATTTTTTAATTGGGTTGTTTTTTTAGTGTTGAGTTGAGGACATTCCTTATAAATTGTGACTATTAACCCCTTATCAGATGTATCAGTGAATAGATTCTCCCATCAGTGGGTTGTCTTTTCATTTTGTTGATAGTTTTCTTTGCTGTGCAAAAGTTTTTCGGTTTGGTGCAGTCCCATTTGTTTATTTTTACTTTTGGTTCTCTTGTTACACAGTCTTTAGAATGACTACTCAGCTTGTTCATTTATCACATTTCCTGCTTATTGTCTCCTTCCCCCATTATAATGTAAATTCTGTGAGGGCAGGGAGTCTGTCTGTTTTGTTTAATTATGTATCCTTAATGTTTAGAACACTGCCATGTACATAACAGATGCTCAGTAAACATTTACTAAAGAATGAAAGAATGGAAAAGTTAACAATTTAAGAACTTTGGTGTTTTTGAAGGACTTTGGAGAGCCTTCTTGCCAAAAACTTCATAGAGGCCTAGTCAATAATGGAAGCAGAAGTAGAATCTCATGTTTCTCGCTGTGCAATTTCTACCTTAGAAATTTCATTGTGCAAATTTATTTTATTTGAAAAAGCAATGTATCTTCTTACAAAAGTCAGGATTACCCAGGAAAGGCAGTGACAGCTAGTAATGCTCTCATCATTGTGTTTACAAATAATTACTTGTCCACACTAAAACATCACCTGAGCCTTCTTTCTGGGTTTGGAGGTCACTGAGTTAAAAATAAACTATAGGTCTTAAAATATGAAACTTAACATAGGTAAGTATCCAGCCATGTAATATGAAAAACAGAGACATTTACTGAAGATACAAGATACAAGAAACATTGTACACAGGACAATAATGCTTCAGTCCCCTTCCAAGTAGTCACCTTGGCACCTCACACAGTTCTCCCAATCACCATCAGCTGCTCCGTTGTATTTTCCTGAATCTCATCAAGAGTCTGAAATCTCTTCATCTATCAAAGGTGATTTTAGTTTTGGGAAAAGCCAAAAGTCACAGGGTGCCAAATCTGGGCTGTAGTGGGGCTGAGTGACCTGGGTGATTGGATGTTTCACCAAAAACTCTGCACGAGACATGATGCATGAGTATATTGTCATGATGAAGCTGTCAATCACCAGTTGCCCATAGCTGCGGCCTTCTGAATCATTCAAATAGTTTCCCTGGGGGAATGTTCAAGCTTAACACAAAATGTTATGCATATTTTTTGCCCTACTCACTCAGTCACTTTGAATGTGACAGCCACACAGTACACCTGCTCCCTCAACAGCGTCTACTGCCCCCACTGACTAGTAGAGTGAAGTCATCATTGTTCACACATGCACATTCCAGTCCACTCTCCTTGACTGCCAGGTTATACTGATGTCACCCAAACCATTCTCATTATATTTATAATGGTTGGACTTTTTACAGACAGACCTCATAAATCTGATACACATTAATATATATATGTGATTTTACACATATACATGATTTTACATATATATAAACTTAAAACAATAGGAACATAAATTGAAGAACAATCTATAAGCTCTATCTTTAAAGGATGAAGAAACAGATCATCCTTTTTTCTTTTTCTTTTATTTGAGATGGGAGATAAAGAATACCAGTTTGCTCTCTAGTATCTGAAAGTAAATTCAATGAGTTAATTCATATGAAATCCCTGCCCAAACTATAAAGGACTACCCAAAGGTGGTTGGTGACTATATGTGAGGCATTTCCGGTCATTTCTATCCTATTTTAAAAGCATAAAAAGCCAGGCAGTAAAAGACAAATACCATATGATCTCACCTTTAACAGGAACCTAAGCAACTAAACAAACAAGCAAGCAAAATATAGCCAAAGACATTGAAATAGAAAAGGGGATGACAATATCCAAAGGGGAGAGGGGAGGGAATTTCAGGGAAAAAGGGAGGGGATTATAGGAACAAGTATAAAGGACACATGGACAAAAACTAAGGGGGGTGGAAATGGGAGGGAGGTGGGAAGCACTGGGGGGGTGGTATGGGATGGGAGTAAAAGACAGAAAACTGTACTTGAAAAACAATAAAAAAAAAGAATAATAGAAACACTAAATAAATACATAAACAAACAAATAAATAAAAAGAAATAAATAAAGAAAGAACAGGGGAGGGAGGTGGGGTAGGCTGGGGTGGTAGGGAGGGGTGGAGGGAAAAGGCAGAAAACTATACTTGAACAATGATAAAGAAATGTTAAAAATAAATAAAAATACTTCAAATAACCATAAAAAAGACAAAACTTCCCTTCAGTGTTTAACCAAGCTAGCAATAAGAAGGGTGAACTTAAACTGGGGCTAGGATCCAGATTCTAATCCTGGTTCTGAAAATACTAATTGGATGTTTTAGTCTAAGTTATTCATCTCTTTAAACATTGATTTCTCTTCTACTGAATGGAAGATATATTAATACCTACCCGATTAAATTTAAATAAACTTAATGCATATAAAGTCAGTACCAACACTAAGTACATGTCATTATTATTATTCATGTGCATGCTGTTACATATCATTTATTATCTACTTTGAAAAAAAGAATTAATATAGTAGGATCAGTTATGTTAATAGCTAGGTGATTTCATCATGAAGAGTTGACAATTTTTGTGGGATTAAAAAAATAATTTCAGGGTACAATTTTAGGATTATTACGTTTTTTAAAAAGCATAATTACAGTCATTAAATAAGGGAAATGAGACCAGAGAGTCTTAGAAACTCTTTAAGTTTCCAGTCGTTAGTAACTTAGAAAGCTGAGTCTAGGACAAAGGTTTCCTGAATTCCAGTTAATTGCCTCTGCTGACCACCACTGGGTTTGCAGTAAACATCACTCATTTGCAATAAACATCACTGGGTAAAAAGGAGGAGGAAGCACTAAGGAAAACTACAGCTACTATGAATGTGGAAATTGAAATGACATTTGTATTTAGCTCTACAACATTAACCTCACATTCCTTGAAAGAGGCAGACTATTTAGAAGTAACCAGAAATAAAGCACCAACCAAAGGTCTCTTAATAGAAGAATGACCTGTGCAGCATTCAGTATTAGCCTGATACTTACATGTTTTTCTCCCAGCTAATAATATCATTGTATAGACCACATTCAAAATGCCCTCAAAATACCTTCCCTCAAAAAGAAGAAAAATTTAGATGGCAAAACGGCAAATAGAAAAAAATGGAATAGTGAGTTGATTTATTTTTCTTTTAGCACATTCTGCAAAATTAAAATATTTGAAAAAGTGATTTCCAGTTCTGATGGCTAACTGAAAACAAACGTTTACCTATACTCCTCAAGAATGTTCCACTGAAAAGACAGGACAAAACTGAAATAAATTCATGGAAGCACTGGAGAGTCAAGGGCATAGCTACCAATATACAGAAACAAGAATCTTCTGACAGTTTTAAACTAAGTGGAAACTGATGAAAATATGTAAACATACCTGAGGAACCTGGAAACACCTGCAAGTGGAGAAAAGACCAACCAAAAAAGTGACTCTTCTAGGCAGAATTGTGGAATAACTGAAAAAGATAGAGAGCATAAAGAAAGAGCAGTGCATGTGTCACCAGCTAGTAGTTCCCACAAAAGACTATAAAAAGTCAGGTCAATCCCTTGTGTAAGGAGTTGCTGATCTGGCATTTATACCTAGAATATGCAGAGTGGGTAAGGACTGTGGAAGTGGGAGATCTGACACTCAAGCCCCCAGGAGTGAGCCCTGGGACTGGCGAAATGGGGGGTGTGCCTTGTGCCTGCTGCAAAGTACTCATTCCTCTCTCAATACGTAAACAAGCTACACATGCAAGCCAGTAGAGATGCAGGCCCTCCTTTACACCACAGCAGCATGAAACCAGAGATGGTGATTCAGAATTGGTATGTGCTGTTAGGGAAATGAAACTTCTAACTTGCTTGGAGGCAAGTTTATATATATATATGTATAAATATAAATTGAGTTATATATAACTTATAACTATATATAATTTATAACTCAATTTATATATATATATAAATAAATTTAGACTCATACACATATACAATACAGAACCAATAGTAAGTACTCAAACAGGTGAGGAAAATTCTAAGAGAGACATTAAATTGAATAGAAAACTTGAGGAAGGCTGTTAATAAAATAAATGGCTCAATAAATAAAGAAATATAAGTAATTCCTTTGAGAGATTTGAGTGTCCATTGTAACCATAAGATAAAACAGGATAGTAAGAAAAAGAAGCACTCAGAGTTCTTGGAAATTAACAACATGATTGCTAAGACCAAACCTCCAGAGATGAATTGAATAGCAGAATCAGCAGAGATTAAATGCCAAAAAGTGAATTGGATGACTGAACCAAGTGATCACACTACAGTGCCAGAAGACAAAGGGATGAAAACTTTGAGAATATGTGTTAGGGGATAGCAAGGACAGATCCAGAAATTTACACAGCTAATAGATTTTCCAGAAGGAGATAATCACATACATTACAGATGAAAACCTTGTGGCGGTAAAAAGTGATGGGGGCCCATCAAATTTCCAAGAGAATTTATGAACTCCGGGGATCAAAAAAATATTTTACTCCCTTCCTAAGAGAAAAGTAGCATATGTAAAACTCCTGGGGGAGAAATAATCACAGACATCTGTCTTCTATAAAGTAGGCAGATAATGGATACTTGAATACAATGCAATAGTGCCTTTGATAACTTAAGGAAAAATAATTTTGAACCTACCAGTTCATACCCAATCAAGCTCTCTTTCCAATGCGGGTACAGAAGAGGTTTTCTTCAATCAATGAGGAACTCAAAAAGCTTACCACCCATGTATGTACTAATTCTGAATGTGTATGAACAAAATATGTTATTACAGGCTGAAGATGCCTGCTCCAGGGTTCATATGTTGAACCCTAAACCCCAGGACTGTAAAATGTGACGGCATTAGAGACAGGACCTAAAAAGAGGTGATTAAATTAAAATGAGGCCATTAAGGTGGTCCCCAATCTAATTTTGTTGGTGTTCTCATAAAAAGAGAAAGTTTAGACACGAGAAGAGGCATATCAGAGATGAGCACAACAGAGGAAAATTCATGTAAGGCCACGATCAGAAGGCTACCATCGGCTAACCAAGGAAAAAGAACTCAGAAGAAATCAAACCTGTCGACACATTGATCTTGGACAGGTAGCATCCGGAACTGTGAGAAAATAAATTTCTATTGTTTAAGCCACCCAATCTGTGGCATTTTGTTATGGCAGCCCTTGCTAACTAATAGACATACCAAACAAAAAGAATTTAATTCAGGGATTGCTTAGGAATTGATAAAGACTAGTGAGCAAAGATAACTGTAAACATTTTACTTGATAATAATATATTGGTGAAGCATTTCAAAGAAGGTGATTGGCAAGAGAGTAGGTGAATTATCTATGCCCTTATGTGCCAGCCAATTTTAGTAAGACATAGAGCTGTTTGGGAGGATAAGCCAGACCAATAAAGCCTTGCCATTGGTCTTCGTTTATTTCTGGGTGGGTTGGAAGTACGCAATTAATTTTCAATGATAGTGGATAAATATTTTAATGGGTTTACTAACAATTAAGTGTTCACTTCAGAAAAAGAGACAGAATAATTAAAATTTATATATAGCAGGAATAAGCAAGAAGAAAAGA
>PVKM010016594.1:0-26678 GCA_004027735.1 Carollia perspicillata
AAATATCTTAGGCTAGAAAGTAGTCAAATAAAATACTTTATGAAGGAAGACTAAAACACAGATTACTAATAAAAAATAACACAAATTTTTTCTAAAGGAAAAGCATGACCAAAGGCAAACTTGGGGGTACCCACAGCCTACAACCTAAATAAAGAACAACAGGGAAACCTCAGGACAGATTCTTCTCGGACAATAGTAATAAAAGGCCAGGATTAAGGCTGAGATTAAGTGACAGGAGCCCTGGGAACTAAACTGACTAGTTGGGGTTGGGAGCCCCAACCCATCCCCCCACCCAAAACAAAAGAGTAGCATGAATGAAGTGCTGTTTTAGCAAAATAAATCAGAAGCCATGTGCAGGAAGAACTAAAGCAAACATGACCCATAATGAGATTCTGCAGGGCAGCAAAAGGGGAACAGAATGAGGTAAGGTGCTAGGACCCAGGTTTTGCTGCCTTGCTTTACTTCCAACAGAACCCTTCCACTGTAAAGGTTTTAGAAAACCACTGAACGACAGTGCCCATCTGAAAGGCACCACGATGTGAGGGTCATAAAACCCTGCAATAGGGTAGTAGTACTGGGAATCAAAAGGGGAGGGGGGGAATGAATCTACAGACTTTTGATGGAATATCTGATAGACTCTAATGGCAAACTAGATAATAAAAAAGTGGATCTACAATACATGAAGAAATTAAAAATGCTAACAGAGCAGCAGCTGCTGGTCATGCAGCCTTGAGCATCAGCAACATAAATGCAATCATGTATGTAAAAATGTCTAAGCCCTAAGGAAGGGAGAAAAGCAAAGTGGCAGTTTTACAGGAATTAAGAAGAAAAAAAAAAGCAAGCAAAAGAGACCAGAAATTTCCAGAAAGAAATGGCCAACACATCACAGAATGTTAAGAAAGCAAGCAAGACTTTCAAAAAGAGGCATCACTGTACGCAGTGAGAGGGTACACAACCTTTGCAGCTGATCAGACCCAGGTTTCGGGCACCTCCTCCACTCGACCAAGTTAGTTAACCTCTCTGAGCTTCAATTAATAAGGAAAAACTAGACTAACATTATTGAATACATTATAGAGCACTGTGCTAAGTGCTTTACATATAACCTTTACATATATTACAGATGCAGACATGAAATTTACAACTAGCACAGTAAATTGCAGAACCAAGATTCCAATTCCTTAAGACAATTAATAAAGGAATGTACTGGTATATATACAGTTCCTGGCAAACAGTATGACCTCCAAAGTGGTAGCTGTATTTCACTATTAGAAGGTAATGATTAACAGAGACAATACAAAAACTCACCATCAGTTATCCCCTCCCACAGCCTTCCATGGGACAAACTCCTAGTGGCCACAGTATTAATGCCTGTAATCTAACCTACTCAGTAAGGTTGCCATAAGGATTAAATGGTATTATAAAAATAAAAATGCTGTGAAAAAAACTTATGAGATATTCAAATATATGGGACTGTCACATATCTTTTGCTCCTTAGAAATGCCTTCTGGATTAACATGTCTCTCAGAAGAGAGACCTAAAAATAAGTCTGTTAAACAGGCAACCACTATTTCAAAAAGTGTAAGACACCATGAAATGGTGATATATGCCACCCACACCTAGCTCTGACCCCTCTAGGCTCTCTAATGTCCCTGCAAGGGCAGGGGTTCTCTTACACCTATAACGAAACTCGGATAATTTAGAATACAGCTAATCAGTAGGGAGAGCTACCACTTCAGAGTCGTTCAAGTTGGCCTTTTGGCCCTTATTCAGAGGTGCCCCTTACAATCCCTCCAAAACGAAAAAAATGTTTCCAATTTCCTATAATATTAAAACTGGATGCCTAGTCAATACTAGAATTCAGTTAGTTTACAAAATGCCAGAAAAGAATCTATCAAGTGCTCTGTCCCATAGGAAGTCTCCTCTGGAAGCCCATCCACAACCCCCCTTTTACACAAGAACAGATGGTTTCCAATCCTCAAGGCTCCCGTGTCTAAACACCCTATTCACAATGCGTCACAAAGTTCCTACCTTTTTAATTATTTCATGTTCTTGAATACACCGCCTTTCATCTAAAGATCCCTAGGTATCAAAACACAATCCCTTTAATCTTCATAAGAGCACTATCTGGGAGAGAAATTATACCCTTATTTGATAAACTAAAACTATGACTGAAGTTAAATATTTTATCTAACATCAGTTAGTAGATTGTTTCACTCTTGGGGGAAAAATGCACATTATGAACTTAAATCAATGGATAGCCTTGATTTAGTTTCCTAAGATCATTTTAAATATTAGCTCAAATGTATCTAATGTGTACTCTTAAACTTCCAATATGCTGAAGATTAAATATGAACCAGGAGTAAATACCAAAGCATCACTGTTTTTTACATGTGTAAAAAAAAACCTATATGGGAGAGGGGTTCTAATTTAAGACTTCTGTCTTGCATCCATAAATACTTTTGAACTTAAGGGGTTGGGGAGGAACACCTGTCAGTGCAGCATATCCACGATAAGTTTCACAGACTGTGTAGCTATTAATATTTAATTCCTTAAACTGTAAATAAACAATGCGCCCTCTCAAAAAAAAGGCAATATTATGAAAAACACTTGATAAGAAAGCTTACACAACTGTGAGAAGCCCAATAATTTCCTAGCTTTATGTCTCCCTAGCTTCGTGAACTTGCCACGAGTGAAAACTCTGCCGGACCCAGGAGTGCGGCCGCGGGGCGCCCAGCGCTGCCCACCGACTTCCCACGCGCGCCAGGCCACGCCGGCCGGGGTCAGGCGAAGCTCCGCCTCCTTGTGAGCCCCCTCGCCCGACCGACAGACGTGTCCCGGCACTCTGACGTGCCTCCCGAACTCCGGCGCGCCGACTCGGGGCCCCGCAATCGGACAGGGTGTCAAGGTCCGGCCAGGCCTAGCGGCCCCCGCCCCGATGCCCCGGGCACCGCCTCCTCCTGCACCCTGCTCCCTGCATTCGTTACCTCTTAGGCGCTGGCGGCTGCTCCATGGCGGCCGGGGGCAGAAGGAAGGACCTGGTGAGCGGCGAAGGGCGGAGGGAGGAAAGGATCCGGGGCGCCGGCCGGCCCAGCCCGAGGAACCACAGAGAGAAACTCCAGGAACTCGGAACAACTTTCCCGTAACTCCACGGCGGATCCCCCTCCCGCTCCAGGGTGAGGCTCCTCCCGGCCTGCCCCGCCCCTCGGCCGCCCGGAGCTGTCCTGGAAGGGTGGGTGGAGCCAGGCTCCGGGTAGGGTGGGCGGAGCCGACCGCGGTCGGAGCACCGTCAGCAAAGCCTGGCTCCGAGTGGGGTGGGCGGGGTCGAGGGGTCGAGGGACAAGTTGGCAATAGAGCAGGGAGCGGGTAAAAAGAAATGGGGACCGGAAGAGGGATAGGGCGAGGCCTAGTCAGGACCCAGCCTCCCTATGCCAGCGAGGTGTACTTTCCTTTCAAGTGGTGCTCTACACTTGCCTTTATCGTTTTTTGCTCCTGTCCAATTTGATTCATTTATCTAAATTTCCCAAGGATGTTTCCCAAACATCTTGTGCAGGCTTTTGAAGTACTACTAATTGCCCACGCTTCCCGCTCTAGTTCTGCTTATAATTATTGGTTATTTGACATTTGTAGCTACAGTACTAGGGATGCTTCTGGAAATTCTTGTTTGATTTTGATTGCGGTCAAGCTCCTCACCACATTTCACAATAATTATGTACAATTACAAAGAAAGTCATTACTGCAGTGACATCACGCAATGCACAGGATTCAGGGCACTGTGGACTTGCTGTCTGTCCAAGTGCTAACCTGGCAAACTAGACAAATTATGGTGCACAGGAAAGGTACTCAAGAAAAGTTTGTTTCCTTCCCTCTTGCCATCCTTTCTCCCCAACCTGTTCCTAAGGCTCTTACCCCATTGTAATTTGAACCCTTCATGCATCCTTACAGTATGTATACCATTAACCTTGAATTCTGTCTACAGATATCTTCCTTGTGAACATACAGAGTTGCTGTGTAGTGACTTTACATTTGACAGAAATTGTCAAGATGTAGTGTCATATAGTTTTTTGGAGACTAGAACAAAGGGTATGAAGAGGATTAATAAAGTTTTAAAGGAACTTTATTAATGTTAACCCAAATTAAACTTTCGTATTAACAGTTTTTCCTTTGTATAATTTTCAGTTTCATTATGTAAGAAACTTATGTGATTTATCTTCAAGCAATTATATTACCCCCTAAATTTAATAACTTGAAATGTGTAAAGACCATTTATTGCTGAAATCTAAAGCCACATTCTGTGAATAAGAAAGATTATTACAGAATTTTGTATTCATTTGTATTTCTTAAGAATCCAAGTCTAACAGTTCAGAAGTAATAGCTGAAGCAATAAACTGTTAAAACTACGGAGAGCCTTCGAAATTGTTTCATCCTATCTATCTCTCACTCTCATTCTCACTTCTATACCCTAGTCCCATCACCTTATACTTCATTAGAAAAGTCTCTTTCAGGAAAGATCATTTCATCCTTTTAAAAAATTATCACATTTTTAAATGGGTTCAAATTGTCATACTTTAAAATGGACTCTGAATTATGTTACCAACCTTAATCTCCAGGAAACCTTTACCAGTCAAACCACCAATACCACTGGTCCACGACCTCAGACATTTTTTGTGAAAGACAAGCCTCCCTTATATGTGCCCATAACACACTGGTGCTGGCATTTGTATGACATTTACCACACTGTATTTAAGTTCTGTTAATTTGACTAACATTCCACACCAACTGAGAGTCTGTTGAAACCTGGATTATGCCCTTATTCTCTCTATCCCTTGTATAGCAAATGCCTTATGCATAGTAGGGGCACTGGGTTGGATAGCTTCCTTTCACTGCCCCAGATTCACTCTCCATCCTTCTCCATCTGCTTTCTGCCCCGGAGGCTGACATCATTGAGCTCCCAGCCCACTGATGAGCTTGGGTCTGAGGATAGGGAGACCCAGCAAGAGACCATCTGAGGGAGAAAGGAGTATAAGATCATGCTATTTATTCCCCTGGTTTCCTTCCAGTGAGGTTGCTAGGGCCCAACTCTCCTTTCCTCCCCTCATCCCTTTAGGCCTAGGAATGGTGACTACTCTGCTATTCTCTGGATTCCTTCTCCATTCCCTATGTTCCCCAGGACCTCAACCCTCCTCAGATGACCCTGCCTTCAAAAGGGTTTTCTATTGGAACCCTGACTGAGATACCCATAAAGAAGGTGTGCAGAAGGGGGAATAAAATCAGGATAATCTCCAAGGTCTCCCCTCAATTTGAAAGAGGGCTAACAATTACTGTATGACTCTAATAAGATCAGACACTTGGCCTACATTAAATTCCTAAGAGTGCCTTGTCAGGTCATTATTGCCACTTTATAGAAGAGAAAAATTGAAGTTTAAAAAGCATCATCCCAATTCACCAAGGTTGTAGGTTTGATCCTGGGTCAGGGCACATACAAGAAGGAAGCAATGAATGTATAAATAAGTGGAACAACAAATCTCTCTCTCTCTCTCTCTTCCCCTCCCTTCCTCTCTCTCTCTAAAATAAGTAAATACTATTTAAAAGATATTTTAAAAGCAACTGAGGTTTGAATGGGTAAAGGAAGCTACCCTAGGCCGTACAGAAAAATCTGCCTTTTAATTCCAAAGCCAAGCCTATTCCAAAGTAAGTTAGTCAATAAATATTTACTAAGCATTCAGGTATGCCCAGCACTGTTCTGGTGCTGAGAATTCATCGGTAAAGAAAATAAGACACATAGACAAAAATGTATGCCCTCATGAAGTTTACATTCTGATTGGGGAAGCCCAGTGAGTAACTAATCAATAATGTTAGGAACTGAAAACCAGTGAGGGAGAAAAATAAAATATGAAAAAGAAATATAAAGTGGACAGGGAGGGGTGAAATTTAGATAGTGCAGCCAGCAAAGGCCTTGGTGAAAGCGTGACGAGGCCAGCTGTGGAGAAAGCCACACAGTTTGCTAGGGGCAGAGAACTGTGAGGCCAAGGGAACTTTAAGTGCTAGGTTCCAAGGCCTAGCATGCCATATCTCACCAAATAAAAGGAATTGTTTTCCTCTCAAATTATTCAGGGGGAAGAGAAAAGTCTCAAGTCTCTGTTTTAATTTGTTTTGGGGAAGCATCCTGAAGATTCCAAAAAAGAAAGCGTGGAAATCGTCATTCAACCTTCCAATAAGAGGCAGCAGCGTTCTTGAACAAATACCAGCTGTAGGAAAATGTGAGATTCAGATAAAGTTCACTCAGCTTCACTAACTGTGAAGTAGGATAATCTGTTTCTGCTTCCAACTGTTCCCATTGGAATCAGGATTAAGTATTGCTTTACACTAGCAAACAGCTCACCAGAATTCACAATGGGCATGCTCAAGAGAAATGTGAGAGACATCTGCAATTTGGGCCCCATTTTCTTTTCAAGAACAAAAGTGCAATTGCTGAACTGAATACATACAGCACCATGTTTTATGGGGAGGAAAACATTAAGATTAAAAAATGTTTGTTTGGGGTTTCTGTTGTTGCTGCTAGTTGCTGCTGTTTACTGAAACTACATGGTTTTTTTTTATTTTTATATTGGAAAAATAATGCTAATTAACAACTGTTCATTTTTTCTACTATTACCAGGAAGAGTTTAGAACAAAGAGAAAGCTCTGGGTCAAATATATTACACTACGCAACTTTTATTTGCAGGGAAATTCTGAAGTGTTTCCCTTCAAGAGGTGACTTCACACAGCATTTTCTCTTGACCTATTTCTCTTCCCTTAATTTTACAGTTAGCCTGGAACTACTATGTTGCATTTGAATTCAACTACTATCCTCTTCTATCATAGCAATCTTGAACTTTTATCTTACTTGTTTCTCTAACCAAACTGTAAGCCTCTTGGGAATAAGAACAGTATCTTAGTCATCTTTGTCATCTCAAAAGTCTCATGTATCAGTTAACTACCAGTAACAATTCAAAATTATTTTTTAAAACAAGACGCCGAGAGGTGGTGTTTCTATCTTTGTTTAATTCTCTGATTTGTTGCACAGCAGAGTCTCCTCGGGTACCTCCTTCCGCTCAATCAATGACCATCAATTGTCCAGGCATCACATGGAGACATGACAATGTCCAGCAACAGAAGGCGGTTATTTGTTTCTAAATAACACTGTTTAAGATGGCAGAAAAACCTATTCTGAAATTCCTGTTGCAGACCTTCCTTCATGTCCCATTGGCCAGCAGTATATCACAGACCCACCTCTGAGAAAGGAAATGGTACCACCAAAAAACCTGTTTAGGCCAATTGTAATTCACCCCCACAGAGCTGAGCTTGAAGAGTCCCAACCAAGATGGAGGTGTAGGTAGAAACGCTTCGCTTCCTCACATGACTAAATGAAAGATCACAACCAATTTAAGAACCATAAACAACCAGAACTTCCAGAATGGCAAACTGCATGGAATTCTGACAAACAAGGAGTTAAAGAAACATTCATCCAGACCAGTAAGAGGGGCGGAGACAGGCAGCCAGGTGGACAGTACTGGTGGCAAGGTGGTGGGTCGCACTGGGTAGGAGGGGCTGGCTGACAAGGAAATTAAAGACTCAAAACCTCTAGCTATAAAATACTGTGGGAGTTGCAAAGGCAGGAGAAACTCCCAGTCTCATAGGAGAGTTCGTTGGAAAGTGGGGCTAGAGCAGAGTAAGTGAGCGGCATTGTTCCCTCTCTGATCCCTCCCCCACATACAGCACCACAACAGAGCAAAGAGGGTTGCCCCACCCTGGCAGAATAGCTAAGACTCTGCCCCCATCTTACAACAGAATAGGTGCACAGAGACAAAGAAATACAGCCCAAATGAAAGAACAGATCAAAATGCCAGAAAAAGAGCTAAGAAATGAGGAAATAGACAACCTATCTGATGCAGAGTTCAAAATACTGGTAATCAGGATATTCACAGAACTGATTGAGCTCAGTCACAAAATGAAGGAAGAAATGAAGGCTACAAAAAGTGAAATAAAGCAAAATATATTGGGAACCAATAGTGAAGGGAAGAAAACCAGGACTCAAATCAACAATTTGGAACAAAAGGAAGAAATAGACATCCAACTGGAACAGAATGAAGAAACAAGAGTTTGAAAAAATGAGGAGAGGCTTAGAAACCTCTGGGACAATTTTAAATGTTGCAACATTTGAATCACATGGCTTCCAGAAGGAGAAGAGGATGAGCAAGAAATTGAAAACTTATTTGAAAAAATAATGAAGGAAAACTTCCCCAATCTGACAAAGGAAATAGATTCCCAGGAAGTCCAGGAAGCTCAGAGAGTCCCAAAGAAATTGGACCCAGGGAGGAACACACCAAGGCATATGATAATTAAGTTACCCAAGAATATGGATAAGTAGATAAGAAGAGAATCTTACAAGCAGCAAGAAAGAAGGAGACAGTTACCCACAAAGGAGTTCCCATAAGACTATCAGCTGATTTCTCAAAAGAAACCTTACAGGCAAGAAGGAGCTGGAAAGAAGTATTTGAAGTCATGAAAAGCAAGGACCTACATCCAAGATTACTCTATCCAGCAAAGCTATCATTTAGTATGAAGGGCAGATAAAATGCTTCCCAGATAAGGTCAAGTTCAAGGAGTTCATCATCACCAAGCCCTTATTATATGAAATGTAAAAGGGACTTATCTAAGAAATAGAAGAAGATCAAAAACTATGAATACTAAAACGACAACAAACTCATAACTATCAACAATTGAACCTAAAAAATGAAAACTAAGTAACAACTAAAATGAACAGAATACAGAAATGGAGATCAAATGGAGGGTTATCAGTGGAGAAGGGGAGGGGGAAAATGGGGAAAAAGGTACAGGGAATAAGAAGCATAATTGGTAAGGACAAAATAGACAGGGGTCGGTTAAGAATAGTATGGAAAATTGAGAAGCCAAAGAACTTATATGTACGACCCAAGGACGTGAACTAAGGTGGGGGGTGATGCTGGAGGGTGGGGCAGAGTGGGGATAAAGGGGAGGAAAAAAATGGGACAACTGTAATAGCATAATCAATAAAATATACTTAAAAATAAAAAATTTTAAAGAGCAACTTCTGTTTATCAGTTTTAATAGTAAGATTAAAACACGTATAGCTTCTTAGATATGAAGAAGGCTATGAAAGACAAGCTGTAAACTGTGTCACAAAGCTTAATCCAGAACTTAATGAGATAGAATGAAAACAATTTCTACCTTTGTTTGGAAAATATCTTACAAGCTTCTTTGGGAAGGTGGCACCAAAGGCTTGTTCTAAAAGGAGGCAATATGTAAACAAAGAAAGCTGGAATCAGAATTGGAAAGTCTTTAGACTCTAGGAATAGGAAGAGATGTACTGATGCACAAAAACAGAATTAGATTTGCTTTCATAGCCTTGAAAGTACTCAGGAAGACACTAAGGGCCTTCAGGCTGGGCGTATTCTTAAACTTGTGTTAAATTTCTCACCTGTCTTTAAAAATTAAGATATAGTAATTAGTAACTAGTTAATATTTATTCCAAGTTTAGCAGGTGGTTATTTTAATAGAAAAAATATATAGTTGTGCAAAAGTTTAGGCCGTAAGGCTTAGTTTTCTACGGCTGGAAGAAGCCTAGCGTTTGGCATGCAGCCATGTCCAAGTTGTCCCAGTTCAACTGTTTACCTGGGGGCACCAAATTCTAGGCATGGTGCCTAGGAGGAAATAAATAGCTTCATATGTTTCAACTTATAGTGATGGCAAGCATCAAACATGGATAAGGTTAATTTAAATTTACTCCACAAATATAAAAATATTAACAGAAAAGGATGTTCCTTCAAGCCACAGAAGGCAATATTGATATTTCTAAAAGAAAATGCTAATGCCTTATAACTGGAATTCACTAACACATGCAGTCATATAGATGGGGAATATAAACAGATTTATATGGGTTTTAGTATTGTAGTCATCACAGTTATCTCCAGTATTATCACAGACCATGCATCCATCACAAAGCTTTTATTCTTTATGGAGAAGGAAATTCCAAGCATACTCCAAATATTTTCAAAGTGTCATAGTGAAGAGTAATCACTTTTCCCCCAAAAGTCCCACTTACTCTTGAAAGCTTCTTCTGTGTGGTCAGTACCACCATCCTCATCTCCACTGTCGTCATCATCAACATTGAACACTTGCTCTGCACTGAGAGCTTTAACTATTGTTTTTGGATTTTATTTTATTATGTTTTTGCATCACCATTCATCCTCCCAAATGCACTCTTCTACCTCCACCTACCCTCCTCCCCCCTGCAATTGTCATACTGCTGCCTGTGTTCATGATTTCTTTCTATTTTTTTTCTTTTTTGCTCCATCCCTCCACTCCCCCAAACCCCCCAGAGCTATCCGCCTGCTCTCTATCTGTGAGTCTGTCTCTATTTTGCTTGTTAGTTCAGTTTATTGGTTAGATTCCGCATGTGAGTAAAATCATACAGAAATTGTCCTCTGACTGGCTTATTTCACTTAGCATAATGTTCTCCAGGTCTACCCATGCTGCTGCAAAGAGTAAAATTTTCTTCTTTTTTCCATCCAAGTAGTATTCCCTTGTGTAAATGTCCCATAGTTGCTTTATCTGCTCTTCGACTGATGGACACTTGGTCTACTTCCAAATCTTGGCTATTGGAAATAACGCTGCAATGAACATAGGGGTGCGTACGTTTTTCGAATTGGTGTTTCAGATTTCTTTGGATAATTCCCAGAAGTGGAATCACTAGGGCATAAGGCAGATCCGTTTTTAATTTTGTGAAATGACTCCATACTGCTTTCCACAGTGGCTGCACCAATCCGCTTTCCCACCGATGGTGAGTGAGGGTTCCCCTTTCTCCACATCCTAGGCAACACTTGTCATTTGATTCATTGGTGATGGCCATTCTGACAGGTGTAAGGTGATATCTCACAGTGGTTTTAATTTGCATCTCTGAAACTAATATAATGCTATATGTCAATTACATCTCAATTTTAAAAAAGATAACAAGAAAACGAACTGGAAATAAACCTATACATTAATTTTGGGAAGTGACATCATCTTTAAAATCATTAGTTTTCCCTAAAAGGAATATGGTGTGAACATCATTTTCAATTTTATTTATGAAAGCCCATCTTGTTAATGTGGCTCACAATCTTTCTGGATTTCCTAGGTATTCAATCATTTTATCTACAATATTAACAATGTCACTTTCTAACATCTACAATTCTTATTTCTGTTTACTGCCCTTTTTATGTTGAATAAAATTTCCAAAAGAAAGTCCTTAGAGAATTTCTCACCAAAAAGTATAATAATGACAGTTTTAAAAAAATTTTTGAGTCACAGCAAACAAGTGTTCTTCTGTACTTTTAAGGACATTTTTTTCCTTGGAGAAATTAGTATTTATCAGATGTCATTTAGCAATCACTTAGTGGTCATTAAGTGAGTTTTTTTATTATCCTCAAGATTTCATTATAACTTTCCTAATATTGAATCATTTTTAACTTCTGGCAAAGGTATGATTATTATTTTAGTGTATAGTTAGCATTAACCTACTAACATTTATTTAGGACTTTCAAATCTAGACTTTCAAATCTAGAGAAGATCGTTTCAAATGCCCACTACCTGTTTTGTGGAACTGAAACCCTCCTTATAATGTCTTACATTCCCATGGTCTCCCCAGACCTCAAGTTCCTGCTTTTGCTCAATTGGATCAGCTTATGGATGGACTTGGCATGCTGCTTCTTAACTCCTGTTCTGGACAGTTAACTCAAATGTGGACCTCAATTGTTTTCTTAGATTTCCACCAAAATGCACTCACACATGGCATACACACACACACACACACACACACACACACACACACTATATATATATATATGTAGTATTCTTATATGTGTAGTACATATATATGTAGTATATATGTAATATATATATATGTAGTATTCTTAGTTAAGATGAAAAAATATGTATAAAATTCCAAATTAGCTACACCTGGCTTAAAAGTCCATGAACAATTTTTGGATCTCTAGTCTCTTGCTTCATTGCCTCTGCTTTCTGCATTTTAGTTCCCTGGCCATACACCCCCTCTACCAGTTCAAACAAGTTTGCCCAGTTTCTTATACAAAGAAATTCGGCTCTCTCTAATTCAAACTCCTAAACTCAAACTTTGATGTCACTTTGACTATCTAAGCAAACCCTCCAAGGTGCCTTTGCCTACCCTCCAAAAAAAATCATTTTATGTTCTTTAGACAGATTTGGTGAAGTAAAAACTCAAAATCTCTATAGTTTCCAAAATCAATCCAAAAATCAAAATAATATTGTTCATGGTATCTGTCAATGATTGCAACTCTGTTCTCTGGGTCTTATTCTGAGAATCAAACCGAAGGAATGGCCACCATTAGGAACATGCCATTCTCTTGGTAGAGGAAAAAGCAAATGAGTTGGTGAAAATCCATACTGCCTCTCGAAGCTTCTGCTTAGAACTAACATATTGCCACTTCCTCTCAACTTCCATTGACCCAAGAGGCAGAGCCAACTCAGAAAATGGGGAGGGAAACAATACTTCCTCCTCTACTCTTTATAGAGAAGAGAATAACTGCAAACATTAACACAATTTATTACAATGTAAAAAGAGTAACTCTCCTTATAATTAATTATAAACAGCAACCTTATGCCTCCCTTTATCTTATATTCATGGTCAAGATGGGTGTGTAGCCGTGTGTCTGGAGGTAATGAGCTGTGAGTGTGGGAGGGTATGTAGTTTTTAAAAATCTAGAGAGGTTTTTTAATATGTATGACTCCCTTAACTCCACTACCTTCTCACTTGTCCTTGGGGGTAAGGGCAACGCTGTACATTTTGCAAGGGATCTTCACATGATTTCAATACTTCCTACTCTCAACCCTTTTGAAAACTAGTAGAAAATGGGCTCGAGGGAATGTTATTATCATATTTTGTCCCCACCAGTCCTGACATTTTAAGTGTAATTAGTTCCTCCATGCTCCATGTTGCAGCAAGCACATGAAGAAATGAAGAGGCAATAAGATCGGCCTCAGGCACTTGGCCAGGACTCTCCTTTTTCCAAGAGAAAGGTTTTACATTGCCCGGGTTTCAGGAATTGCCACTTTAACTAAAGAAACTATTGGCGACATTTTTATAGGGCTATATTTTGAAAGCACTTGGCCAAGAAGAGTGGACATAATTTTAGACCGGGCTGAATTTGTCAATGTGGATGCACTTACCAGAAGTGCTCCATTCAAAGTGCTGGCTGAAGCAGTTGGGTCTTTAACTGCATTGGATAAGGGGAATCAGGCCCCAACACTGGCCCTCATTAAAGAAAGTGGAGATGCCAAAAATCCCTTGGCATGCGTACAGGAAGGAAATAAAGACTCCTTGAGATAGGAATGCTGGACGAGATCCATTGTGAGTGTTCTGATTGTATACCCATAACTTGCCCCAAGAAGGACTGGAATGACTATCCCTTCTTCAAGGCCTTGAGACCCAAACTGCTGAGGAAAATTCCACTATCTTAAAAAAAAAAAAAGCTTTCCTATTTTCCGAATGTTGGAATTTTTTGGTGGGAAATGTTGCAATTAAAATGTGTTCACTTGTTTCAATTAGGAAAGGAGAATCTTGGGATCACAGGGGTGAGAAAGCCTCCCTCGGCAATCTAAAGCAAATTGTGTGTGATTATAACAGTCAGGAACACCAATCTAGTAATTGGATGATCTCACTCTAAGGGATCTCTGGCTATACCTATTTGGACATCGGGTTCTCGCTAAAGTCCTACTTGATTTGTGTGACTAAAATAGCCTGGGTGTGAGAAGGAAAAGTCTGACCTGAGTCAGGACAACAGAGAGTCATGTCGCCTCATCCAGTTTCCACAGCTGGATCCATAGGTCCCCAGCATCTTGTTTAAAGGGGAGACTGGATGCCATATTGTAACAGTAAAAGTTTATTTTTTACTATTATGCCTAGATACTCCTAAATGTCATTTAATACGATAACTGTGCCCTGGAATGAGATAAATAACTAAGGCTTTTTGGAAACCTGTAGGTACTTGCTCTGAGCTAACAGTAATTTCTGGGGCACAGAAATCCACTGAGACCCGCCTATCAGAACAAGGACGTAGCTGAGTTGGGTAAAATACAGTTTGACCCAGTCAAACTGTGAATCCATTCTTTCTGTGCATTTTTTCCAGTTCCTGTGTTGAATAGAATATTCTCAATAACCAGGAAATTCCTAGTGTTTTCCCTAACTATCATGGTAGGAAGACTTTGGAGTTCCCTCTCCCTATTAAAATAGTAAACCAAAGGCAATGCTATATCTTTGGGGGAATTTCAGATATTAAGGCCCCTGTTTGTGGCCCACCCAACAGCTGTTTTTACTTGCTGAACATGCCTTTTTTTTTTAAGTTGTAAGACAACCATGTGTCTCCAGAAGACCGAACGCTTCCTCAGCACCCACAGGTGAATCTTAATTAGACTAAGCCCAAATCTAAGTAATTCCATTTTTCTTGTGTTAATTGGTTTAGAAATGGAAACACGATGCCGTTGTGGCCTCATATATGAGGGAAAGCCAGCTAGTAGGCCGAAAGTATCCACACAGTCCTGAAGAGTGACAGTGCATGGCTGCTAGCAAGATCGCATTATGGTTCTGGTTGTAATTTTGTTCGGTGTAGGCATGGGACAAAATACTACTGCCTCAGGCACCAGGAAAGCGAGCAAATGCTCCTTTCCACATTCCAATAAGCAGAGTAAATCAGAAGCACTTTGCTTCTACCTGACAAAACAGCATCCCAGGAGATGACTTGAGACTGTGGATTAGTTCCTTCTGGGTTCTGGACTTGCCCTGATTCTCGCCCTTTCTGAGACTTGATTCTTTAGTTTTTGATTTGGTCATGTGGCTACCTCATAGCCCTCTGAGAAATCCCCGTCTTTGCTTAGAATTTATTTCTATTGCTTACAAAGAACTCTAATAAATACGCCTTCCTATAAAAAAACCCACATATTTCTTTTGCAACTGTTTTTGTTTTACATAATTTTATGCCATAATTATAAATTTTATTTTTATATGGTTTTTAGTTGGTTTTGTTGTATGTCAGCAGTTTTTTTTGTGCTACCAGTTTTTAATTTTTTAGTTTTGACAAATTTCATAAATGCAACGGATCCCCTCTTTGAGAAAATTTTAGACAGGACATGTAGCTGGTCTGATGCTGAAATCTTTTATATCTGAGAATGCCATTTTTTGACACTACACATGGACAGCATTTCCACCCTCAAGTCGTCAAGATATTGTTATGTTACTTTCTGGTACCTGGTGTTGCACAGAGGTCTGAGGCCAGTCTGACACTTTCCACTGAAAAAAAGCATTTTCCTGCATTCATAGACTTGGAAAGCTCCTCATTGTTCAATTTCTGCTCCTTTGTTGCTTTTACCTTCAGAATTTCTGCAAAGTTAGTCAGGACTCTTGCAGTTGCTATTGACAGAAAATCAACACACATTAGCTACAATGGTCAGAGTCTACATGCAGACAGCAGAATTCACGCTAGCTGGTTAAAGCAGAGGGGTACTTACTGAAGAGTATTAACTTACTACAGAGTGACTGAGAAACTCTAGGTAGCAGGCAGGGCTTTCGGAACTACTCCGGAAGCCACAGCTAAAATCTGCCTCAAGCAAAGCTGCTGTCCCGCTGTGTCCCAGCTGACTTAAACAAAGGCTATGCTTCCTCTGCCATGGAGACAAAAGCTGCCAGACCTGGATATTGCTGCCATCATTGCTGGTCACATGGAGCTAGGGGCTCCATGAGACACCAGGGCTTCTGGCCTAACTGCCGCAGAGGTACCAATATGCCTCTGCCACTGTGCTGCCAGAATAACTGCACCACAGTGCTCATAACCCTTCCAAGTCTCACTCAGATGCACCTATTTAGTGGGTGCCACACCACATGCAGAAATCCTCACTGCAAAGGGATGTGGGTAATGTGGACTTCAGTTTTCCAGCCTCTGGGTACCCAGAGTCGTGTTAGTATAGGGATGGAGTCTTTCTGAATGAGCCAATTTATAATATTGTACACTTTGGACTCTGAAGTTCAGGATTTGGGGTCCAGATGTAATTCATCATCTAGCAACATAATAAGTGAGAAATATAACTACCACCAACATATTCAACATTGCAATACAGGAGGTAAAGCAGGAAATGACAATAAAATTCTTATTTGAAAATAGGAAACCATCTTTCAGTGGTCAACACTCAATAGCATATACCAACCTGCTGGATAAAAAAGAGCAAACACCTTGCTCTGGCCAGAGTAAGTTCCTGTACATTGTCAGCTCCATGGGCCAGTAACCAAAGCCAAAGATCTGGCGGGTCATGATTCTTGAACCTAAAGCCCCAGCCCTGTGGCTTTTGCTCTTTACCACAGACTTTGGTCTTCTGTCCATTCCCCCAGTCCCCGGTTTAACTGTGTTCCTCCCAGTTTCTGTCCCTAAATAGGGAGATTAGGAGGACTGCAGATTAGGAGCCTGTACCCCAAGACTCCTAATCTTTCTCTGGGCTGTAGAGAAATAGAAACAACTATAATCCAAGGGTAGTCTCTTACCAGTGGAATCACTCTTACCTTTGGCAAAGGTAAACAAAGATGAAACAACGGGCATCTAGGCGAGGCTCAGGGGTCAGCTTCTACCCTTGTCAGTCTTGTCTTCCACTGTACTTCCCATCTCCCTGTGTTGAACTTTAGCTACAGGTTCAAGGAGATGACATTGTTCTTAGGCTTCTCCAAATGTATGTGATCAGCTGACTCTTGGGTATCTTAGATGGCAGGTTAGAAGCAGAAAGGGACTATCAGCAAAGCCCTTTCTGTTTTCTGTTTAAGCTGGAACCTGCATTTAGAAAAACAATTTTATTGAGATATAATTTCCCCATATAATTCACCCATATAAAGTGTACAAATCAGTGGCTTTTAGTTTATTCACATAGTTATGTATCTATCACCATAATCACCTTTAGAACATGTTCACTCCCAATCCTCCCATTCCTCCCAACTGCTGGCTACTTACCAACTTTTTGTCTCTGCAGATTTGTCTGTTCTGGACGTTTCATATAAATGGAATCATATATTACATGGTCCTTTGTGACTGGCTCCTTTCACTCAGAAATAATGTTTTCCAGGTTTATCCACATTGTAGCATGTATTAATACCTTCATTTCATTGTATTGCCAAATAGTATTTCATTGTGTAAATGTATCATATTTTTTTATCCACTCATCAGTTAATGGACATTGGGGTTGTTTTCATCTCTTGGCTATTATGAATAATGTCGTTATAAACATTCATGACCAAGTTTTTATGTGGATATATGTCTTCGTTTCTTTAAAAACATCTAGGAGGCGATTGCTGGAACATACGCTAGCTCTGTTTAAGTCTTTGGTAAAACCTGTATTTTTCCTGGTATTTTAAAAAGCAGCAAAATGTCATTAACTTACTTCAAAATCTTGGCATTTTCTACAAGCTGCTAAATCACTAGCCACATGAGACACATAAGCAGATTTCCAAAATATGACAGGTGACTAATTTGTGCCCTAACCTATAATCCAGATGTCCAGCTCTCAGGGACAGAAAAATCCTCATTACCCCTCATCACAGCTCAGCTTATTCTACATTTTAGAGACTGATACTTGCTATATTCTATTTCCACTTACCATCATTTATCTTGTGATTGCAAGTAAAGAAAAATTAGATCTCACATCAAAGGGTAGTTTAATTGTGAGGTTTGAATACAATGGGATGCAAGTGTTCAAAATATTTATGTCAGATGCCATCTCTCTACTTTTCAATAAGCCTTTTTCACTTTGGCCTAATTCTCAGGTGGGCTTGCCCCGCTGGACAGCAGAAGCAGCCCTAGAATCTCAATATTCAAGATTCTGAAAGGGACCCATATCGACCCCTTCATAAGAATGCCAGTTGGCCCTCCGAGGGTGGGGAGCATTCCTGTTCTTGGTTCCAGGTGCAGGGGATACGGTGGTCAGCCCGTGTTACATGCCCACTCCTGTGGCGGGAATGGTGGGGTCAAATGGCTGATATCTACACTAGATGTGGGACCAGAAGTTTCAAACAGAAAAGTATACCTGGAAGACAGAAAAGAAAAGCCTGACTAACACACTTTCTATGTCTATTATATTCCATCTCATCATTTTCTTTTTTTACTTATTGATTTGAGAGAGAGAGAGAAAAAAACTTGGATTTATTGTTCCATTTATATATGCGTTCATTGTTTGATTCTTATTTATGCCCTGACCAGCAGGTCAAACTTATCAACCTTGGCGTATCCAGAGTTACCCAGCCATGTGTGTGACCTTTACGTGCCCAGCTGTTTCTTTGATTAAGGCAGAAGCTTGTCTGGTACCTCCTCAAAGATTGTCTCAGCCTTCCTAGGAAATAAACTTCACATGGCTAAATCCTCATCTCTAAGGTAGTGGCTCTGATGTCACCTTCTCGGAGAGGACTTTACTGACCACAAAATCTAAGGAAACAACACCCCCAATACACATACCTACTTAAATGTAATTTCCAAGAGGACAATGACCTCACCTGTCTTATTGACCTCTGTACCCCAGAGCCCACACATACTAGGAGCTTAAGTACCTGCGTTGAATGAATGAACTAAAGCCATTCCTATGCCCTAGCAATGTGCAGAAGCCCCTCAGGCCCAGGCCAGTGAGGAGAAAGACTCCTCTTATATGCTGAGGTCATGATTGACAAGAACAGAAGTTACCGTTAGAGTGGCCTTCAGGATGGCATTTCTCTGGGCCCTTTATCTTGTCCTCCATGTTACTACAGCTCTAGTGGTCTAAAGCATGTTCATTAGTTCTTTAATGTAATCAATCAATAATTAGCTCTAAAGAGTATGAAAAACTGTTTTTGTCCAATGCTACTTTGCCCAACTATAGCGCAGAATTCATCTACGGAATGAAGCTACTTGGGGAAAAATAAAAATAAGAGGTCATGGAGGAGGTAACAAAGAAGGACAGGGAAGGGAGGAGGAGGACAAGGAAAAGAAGAAAACGGCAGAGCCAAAGGTAGAAAGAGCAAGAGAAGGACGGCTGCCCACTGCGTCTCATCCCTTAGAACTTGCCATCGTGCCTCAGTTAGTAACACATCTTATATCACTCTATCTCTATCCATATCTATTCATATACTCTTCACTTTAGGGAAATAGCTCACAAATTCACTTGTTCGATTCTTTATCTTTTTCTACTCTTCTAGAAATTCTTATCCTTTCCTTCAGATTTTAAAAAGAGCCAGAGGGTGGAAAAAACTTTGTAGGGATAATTCTCACAGTTTATTTTTGTTGTGTTCTCTCAAATCTCCTTACATGTTTATGTTAGATACTACTGTGGGTCTCATGTTATCCACAGAATCTTAAAAGGGATTATTAGCATAGCTGTGGCTTTCTCCCTTTAAAATAAACCCCATCTTACTTGGAATTTGTATTCCTCGAGGGATCGTCTTTTTCCAGATACACAATACTAAATATTTTAATCAAATATGTGATCAAAAATATTTTCCATTTTACTTCTTTTATTTATTTAATGGACTCATATTACCCATGCTTTTTGGATGAGAATTAATTTGGAATAAAGGCTCAGCTTTTCCAAAATATGAGAAAATAATTTCTTGTTTCTGGCCCATATAAAATGTTCAGCTAATTGTACATTACTTGGTAGTCATATATAGTTCAAGAATGAATTAAATTAGATATACTAAAGTTAAATTAAAGTAATTGTTCTTTTTTGGAAATCTCCATCATGGTTAAGGAGTTGGGTTTAGGGTATGTCTTGAGCATGTTATATAAATCCTTTTACTATTCTCTCCCTATTTTAATTCTCCTCTTCTCTCATTCCCCAGTGTGGTCAGATAGTCCCACATGCCTGCACCTTTGAATCCTCGGGAACCAAGCTAAGGATACTGCTTTCACCACAACTGCATAAAAGCTCCTGGGCTGAAACAGAGGTTGGTTCAGCACCACTCATTAAGCTCTGTTCTCACTGCTAGTCTCTGATATTTATTTCTGCCTAGGCCTTGTCTGCTTTTTGTTTGTTTGTTTGTTTGTTTGCCCTTCCCAGATTCATGTACCTCCTGATTCTTATCCTTCCTCTAGGATCCAGTCTACTGGCTCTGTTTCACACTGGTCCTGAATTCCCTGCTAATGCTCTTTCTGGCTTTTGCTATTCACAGATTGCTGACCCCTAACTGATTTTTGTTTCTTCCAAGTCTTGCAGCCAGCCACACTCATTTGTGGTCCACGATCTTGATACAGATTCATCACATCTGCTGCCAACACCTAGAGACAATCAAGTGGAGAAGCTCAGACAGAGAATCAGGAACCAAGACAAGAACACGAACTACCAAAACTGCCTCGAGAAGAAGTCGAAAATTGGAATAGAACTATAACAAGTGAGGTGATTGAATCAGTAATCAAAAAAAAAATGCCCACAAAGAAGAACCCAGACCCAAATGTCTTCACCACTGAATTCTACCAAACATTCAATGAAGAGTGAATGCAAATTATTCAAACTCTTCCAAAAAATCAGAAAAGGAGAGAACAGTTACCAAATTATTCTGTGATAACAGTTTTACCCTGATACCAAAAGCAGACAAACACATCACAAGAAAACCATAAAACAACATTGCTTATTAATATGAATGAAAGAAGGCAAGAAAAATAAACAAAGTCATCTGGATTGGAAAAGAAGAAACAAAACTATATTCACAGATTACATAATCTTGTATATAGAAAATCATGACCAATCCACTAAAAACTATTAGAATAACAAGTTAATCAGCATTTCAAGATACAAGATCATATATAAAAATCAGTCGTATGATCAAAACAAAAATAAAATTAAGAAAGCAATCCATTTATAATATTGTCAAGAATAACAACATACTTAGGAGTGATTTAACAAAACAACAGCAAAACTAATGCTTTAAAAACTAAAAATATTTCTAAAAGAAACCAAAGAAGATCTAAATAAGCAGAAAAACATTCCCACGTATGAATCAGAAAACTTCACTAGTTAGTTAAGATATCAAGAATTTCCAAACTGATCTATAAATTCAGTGCGATTTCTATCAGAATTCCAGATGACTTACTTGTGCAAATTGACAAACTGATTCTAAAAGCCATATGAAATTGCAAGGGACCCAGAATAGACAAAACAATTGTGAAAAGAAAAAATAAATCAGGAGGACTCACATTCTCAATTTCAAAACTGACTACAAAGCAACAACAATCAAGAGATTGTGGTATGGCCATAAGGATAAACATATAGATCAATGGAATAGAATTGAGGGTCTAGAAATAAAAGCATCCATCTATGGTTAACTGATTTTTGACAACGGTGCCATGACATTGAGGGGGGAAAGAATAGTCTTTTCAACAAATGATGCTAAAATGACAACTGGTTAGCCACATGCAAAAGAAAAACTTCGGAACCTTACTTTACACCATATACAAAAATTAACTCAAGATGATCAACAATATAAATGTAAGGACAAAAAATAAAAACTCATAGAAGAAAACATATGAGCATATCTTCATGATCTTACATTTGGCCGTGGTTTCTTAGATATAACACCACAACTAAGAGCAACAAAAGCACATCATCAAAATTAAACTTTTGTGCTAAAAGACATATCTCTGTATATATAAAGAACTTATACAACTCAATAATTTAAAAAACCCAAATTACTCAAAACTGGGCAAAGACTCTGACTAGGCATTTATACAATATTGTCCAATGATAGAGTCCAAATTAGACTAATCTATAAAAACAAAAGTAGATCAGTGGTTGCTTAAGACAGGAGGTGGGGGAATGGTGAAACTGGAGTGGTGATAGAGAGTGATGGGGTGATAGCCAAAGAATTGGGGGTTTCTTCTAGATGTGATGAAAATGTTCTGACATTGACTGAGGTGGCGGTTGCACATGCCTGTGAGTGAATAAAAACCATTGAATTGCATACTTTAAAGAGTAAATTGCATGGTATTTAAATTGTATCTCAATAAACTCTTTTAAGAAAAACAATAATCCACTCAAGGGTTATATTTGATGACTTTTCAAAACATTAAAAAGCTTTGAACCTGTAGTACGAATTCTTGAAGGTTTAGCTTCATGGATCTGTTTATTTTGCAATTAATGAAGGTTAAAGGAGCAGCCTCAAAAATTGTTATTTAGGAGCTTAGAATTTCTAGTTGTGACTTAAGCATAAGTCAGCACCCATCATGTTTTTCAAAGGAAGATTTATTTGCCTTATCAACAACTCAAGAGTACTGAGTTTCTGTCAAAGAGAGCAGAAAAATGAAAAAAGATCAAATGTTTTATTTGCTCAAATTATTTAGAGAAGTATGCTAAAGAATAATAGATGGGTTTATACTTCTTTAAGAGTTACTAGCATTTCAAGTTCTTAAGAAAGAGAATAATGCATTAAAGTCCATTTAAAATGTATAAGAGCGACATCAGTGACCATAAAGTAGAGGCTGAAGGAGTATTGCAAGTTAAAATCTATTATAACCTACTGGCTATAAGCAATGAAACTAAACATGGTTGTTGATTAGTTATAAAAGGAAAAAAATATATAAATCCTGAGGAAGGAGCTGTAACAATATCTGGACTGGAGAATGACAACAGAATTAATTAGCAGGGAAAACTAGAGAAAACAGAACAGAAAAAGAGAAAGAAAACATGAAATATTTAAATGGGTGCTAGAAAATATGACTATTTCTATTAGATCTTTTTTTACTAATTTTCCCACTTGTTTACCAATAGTTGAATGTGCACATAGACCACAATTTTATTATATAATAAAGCAATTTTTTTTAAATAAGGTAAGCCTAGTGTTCTTTTTAATGCCCTCTCGTACCTATCTCATATGTTAGCAAAGAATGGCTAAAACTTAAGGTTCTAGACTTAATCATTATCTGCCTAGTCTGAAGGTATAGTGGGAAGGGGTCAATCCTTTAAAGGGGGGATATCTACAAATTATTGAAAACACGAATAAAAAAAGAATTACTGAATATTTTTCAATGAGAGAAAAGGCAACTCAGTTTCTGTTAGAAGAAATCATGTTTAACTAATCTATGAAATTCTTTCTGAAGGAAAATAGATTTATGGAAAAAGGAGAAATTATAAATGTACTTTCTGTAAAAAAAAAGTCTTTGAAATTTTGACCTCTGGTCAAGGCAGAGGTGTAGGTAGACACGCTTCACCTCCTCTCCCAACCACAAAAAGAATTGCAACTAAGTTTCAAAACAAATAACACTCAGAACTGTCAGAAAATCGAACTGTGTGGCAGTCCGACAACCACAGATTTAAAGAAGCCACGATCATCCAGACAGGTAGGAGGGGCAGAGATATGGAGATGGGATGGAGAGGTGAGGAGATGTACTGTGGCACGGAGAGGTGGTGGTGGCAGCTGAACAGGCATAAGTGGCCCCACATTCACGTGTGGTGAATAAAAATCAGGAGAGACACCTTGGGAGCAAGGAATCCCAGCCCCAGGCCAGACTGCACAGCCCAGGGTTCCAGTGCCGGGAAGATATATCCCCGTAACTTCTGGCTGTAAAAACCAGAGGGTGTTGGCACAGTCGAAGAAACTGCCAGATTTTCAGGAAACCTCGCTTAAAGGAATTGTATGGTCTTAAAATATATGCAAGCCCACCCACTGTGAGATTCAACACCAGGGAAACTGGAAGGGCACCAGTTGCATATAGGGAGTGAGTGAAGTGACTGGAAATGGGGAGAGTGCCAGGAAAACCCCCAGAAGCCAGGCAGTGGCACAATCCCCTCTCCAAGCTCTCCCCTCTCACAAAGCACTGAAGTGGGTTGCCCTCCCTGGTGATCATCTAAGGCTCTGCCCCAAACAATTTACAGGTGACTTTTACAGAGAGTCAAAGCAGCTCTGTCTAATACACAGAAACAAACACAGAGAGCCTGCCCAATTGAGGAGACAAAGAAATATGGCCCAAATGAAAGAAGAGAACAAAACTGCAGAAAATGAAGTAAATGAAACAGAGATAGCCAACCTATCAGACGCAGAGTTCAAAACACTGATCAGGATGCTCAGAGAACTCATTGAGTATGGCAACAACATAAAGGAAGAAATAAAGTTTACACTAAGTGAAATAATGAAAAATCTGCAGGGAATCAACAGTTAAGGGAAAGAAGACAGGATTCAAATCAATGATTTGGCACATAAGGAAGAAATAAACATTCAACCAGAATAGAAAGAAGAAAGAAGAATTCAGAAAAATGAGGAGAGGCTTAGGAACCTCCAGGACAACTTTAAGTGTTCCAATATCCTAATCACAGCGGTACCAGAAAGAGAAGAGGAAAACAAGAAATTGAAAACTTATTTGAAAAACTAGTAAAAGATAAACGTCCCTAATTTGGTAAAGGAAATTGACACACCAATCAAGGAATCACGGAGAGTCCCAAACAAGTAGGACCCAAAGAGGACCACACCAAGACACCTCATAATTAAAATGCCAAAGGTTAAGATAAAGAGAGAATCTTAAAAGCAGCAAGAGAAAAGCAGAGAGTTGCCTACAAAAGATACCCATAAGACTATTAGCTTATTTCTGAAAAGAAACTTTGCAGGCAAGAAGAATCTGGCAAGAAGTATTCAGTCATGAAAACCAAGGACCTACACCCTAGATTACTCCATCCAGCAAAGCTATCATTTAGAATAGAAGGGCAGATAAAGAGCTTTCCAGACAAGGCAAAGCTCAAGGAGTTCATCGTCACCAAGCTATTATTGTATGAAATGTTAAAGGCACTTATTTATAAAAAAGAAGAATCTCAAAACTGTGAACATTAAAAAGGCAACAAATTCACAACTATCAACAACTGAATCTAAAAAAATAAAAAAAAACACAAAGTAAGCAAACAATCAGAACAGGAACAGAATCGTAGATATGGAGATCATTTGGAGGGTAATCTGCTGGGAGGGGAAAGGGGAAGAATGGAGGAAAACATACAGGGGTTAAAAAACATAAAGGGTAGGTTCAAAATAGACAGGGAGAGGTTAAGAATAGTATGGGAAAAGGAGCAGCCAAAGAACTTACATGCATGACCCATGGACATGAACTAAGGGAGGAATTGCTGGAGGGAAGTGGGTTACCAGGCAGAGGGAGGCAAAGGGGGAAACTTGGGATAACTGTAATAGCATAATAATAATCAATAAAATATACTTTAAAATATTCCAGAAATAAAGGACTTATAACAGCTGATAAAAAATCTTTGAAAATTTTTTACATTAATCACTGTTTCTTTTTATTTTAAGTTTATTCATTTATTTTTAGAGAGAGGGGAAGGGAGAGAGAAAGAGAGGTAGAGAAACATCAACATGTGATTGTCTTTCATGCACCCTCTACTGGGGACCTGGCCTGAGACCCAGGCATGTGCCCTGACTGGGTACTGACCAGCGACCCTTTGGTTCACGGGCCAGTGCTCGTTCAGTGCACCGAGCCACACCAGCCAGGGCTAATCACTGTTTCTTAGCTGAGTTAGCCTAGGACTAGGCATTAGGTTTTATTATGAATAAAGAATCAATATCTAGGTAACAGGGCAGAAACATTAGTAAAGGGAAAAATGTAAATGGTGGTATTTTCCAAGGAATCAATTGTAGGCCAATCTGACTTAATGGCTTATTATGTTTTGGAAAAGAGAGGGCACAATAAAATCTCTAAACGTGAAAATGATACTGAACTTTTATGGGGAGTGATATGCCAAAACAAAAGGGGTAAACTACACAAAGTGAAAACAGCAGATGAATTTTGGCCTACATGTAAGTTAACAAACACATTAGCAGGAAAATAATCCCCCCTCTCATTATAGGTGGAATTGACCGCTAAGTCACGGGAGAGCCCAGGGACCTAGGCATCGCTGAGGCAGTTCTTTGGAGGGATGCTGATGTGCTGTTGAGGTTCAGAAGGTATGGTAAACAAGACAATTGATGTTGTTGATTATTCTGTCCATGAGCAAACTACTATGGTGGCTGCCCTCAGGACATTTGGTTCTGAGACCTAGAATCGGGATAGAAGGATCTGGCCACGCGGTATGTGCTTTCCCACCCCATGCAGTATGTGCCACATGGCATTAACACACTCACTCGTAAAGACAGAATACCAGCTTGGTTGCATCATTGCTAAGAGCCCAAATGGCATTTCTTGGGCTCTGTTAGATATCAAAAAATGAACGGAGAGATTCAGACTTCTACAACTGAGAAGCTACAATGTGAAAGACACTCTCCTGGGTGCTAGGTAAGACACACAGATCAATTACACAAGGTCCCTTCCTGTTTGAGCTCCAATGTCTACCCAGAGAAATAAGATGAAGGAGATAGAAATCATGCTATGAATGTAGGTGTTCAGAAGTAGAAACCAAACACAGACATTCACTTATTCATTCATTCAGCTAACATTTATTGAGCACTACTCTTCATTCGTGTATAACATTAATATTTATTTACCGTTTACTATGTGCTAACCACCCTTCTAGGTGCTAGGGACATAGCAGTGAACAAGAGAAGATCCTTATTCTCATGAAGTTAAAATAGATTTTCTTTGTTTTTAAGGGATCAAAATAAACCTAATAAC